>VWZE01000009.1:45297-57529 GCA_013396675.1 Eubucco bourcierii
TGAGGGTGCACTCCATTCCTCTGTCCATGTCACTGACAAAGATGTTAAACAGCACTGGTCCCAGCACTGACCCCTGAGGGATGCCACTTGTCACTGGTTTCCAGATACCTAAAACTAATTGTGTGCACCATTCACAGATCATTTAAATCCAAAAAAATAAAAAAAAAAAAAATCACTGTAGTCCTGTTCTTTGCTTTGCTGGAAAAGGGAGTTGTTACTTGGTTTTATTTATCATTGTCTGCCACGCCAACTCTTAATTCCTTGTCTAACATTCAGCTCCTGAATGATATTCAAGGCTTTAAATTAATCTTATATGAGCAAACAACACACAATGTGATCAAATTCCCTACTATACCTTCCTCCTCCTGCGGTGAATCTCAGCACTTGAAAAAACATTATACAAAGCACAAAATTCAGAAAACAGTCTTAGAAGAAACAGACTTAAGCAACTGTTCCTGTAAAGCTCCATAATTTTACCAAGATTTTTAAAATTCATAGTGGTCTGAAACCAGAAACTTAGTTTATGCATTGAGTGTCAACAACTACCTTTCTGTAATCGCTATATAAATTCAGTACACAGATTGGTTTGTTTTCAGAAAGGAGTTTTTTGGTTTTTTTTTAAACAAAACCTGGAAAATAGTGTTTTTTGAAAAAGTAAATACTTTTGTTTGCATTAATTAAGACGTTAACGCACAAAATGTAGTATCTAATACAGCACAAAATCTCCTCCTTTCCATATCTAAAACCTGTTCCTGAAGACTTTCCTACTTACTTACTCCCTGTCACCATGATCTTAAGTCGGGCAATGGTCACAAATATTAGGGTGTACAACTGATTTCTACCAATATTTCCAATTTTAAAATTGCTGAGAAGCAACAATTACATCTTACCTTACTGATACAACTTTTGCTTTTTACTTCATATCCTGGTGGGTAGATGCATCGGAATGATCCTTCCACATTTTGACAGCTACCAGGAGAGCAGGAACCAGGTAGTGCCACGCACTCATTAGTATCTTTGGAGAGTAAATGGCATCAGGGAACATTTAGAAGCATGTCATTCTTATGGTAACAAAACAGGGTTATTTATGATAAAGACTCTAGGATGATTTTATTTTAATAAGGCATTTAAATGCCTACTCCACAACCTTTTCATTAAATTCACTGTCTTTTTTTTTTTTTTTTTTAAATTTAATTTTATACTTAAGAGACTCAGACTGTGTGGTGCTTCCCTCTAGATGGAAGCTAACAGTTTGATTATTTCAGCTCATCAGTTGCTATCACCATGTGGTATCATACATACCAATGCAATTCTTTTCATCTAGAGTAAGCTCATATCCTTCATTACATAAACACTTGAAGGAACCAATTTCATTGAAACACTGTCCATTTCTGCACACCTGACCAAATAAAGAACTGCATTCATCAATATCTGTAAAAAAAAAAGAACAAAATCCAAGAAACAAGAGTTGAGTCCCAGCCTAGTATACACAATACCTTGTAGTCACACTCAAATTGCAATAGATATTCATGTGGAAAAGCCAAATTCTGCAGCAACAGCAACAAACGAACAGCTGACAGCTGCTACTTCAGTGCATTATGGTATCTGTTCTACCTAAACAACACTTTTTTTTTCTTTTTTTTTTTTTAAACAGGGTATGATGATTTTCAAACTTGTAGCACTACCTCAGCTACTGTGTCTGCAGACATTTTGTCACCGCCAAGAGATTGTACAATACTACTTCCAGGCACAGAAAAAGAGTCTGTTACATGGAGTGTTCTGCATTTTATCTGGACTTCTATGTACTCAAATTTCCTCTTAAAACCTGCCTTGTCATTTTCAAATTTTGGAATATCATTTGCTTTCTGCAGGGTAATTTTTACCTCTCTGAAGATTCTGAAAATGAAGTTTGAAAATGCTCATTAGTTTGTAGAGAGTTAAAGGAGCACTGCATAAGGAAAAATGCAGATGAAAATGTAACAGAATAAATGAAAAAGAGATTGGATAAGCATCGTGGTGTAGGATCACAGGTTTACAGTACTTGAATTTGAATAACAAAGACTAACATCAATTCTATTGGCAAAGTTTTAGTCTTACTCAGAAGCCTTAAGTACATACTGGCTTTTAAAAGAGATGTTATCTTCTACTTCAGCCAGTACAGCTATGCCTGTGCTACCAGTTTATTCCATAGCGTATTTCTTCTGTGTTTCACTTCTAGAAGTAGAAATACTTGCAAAGCATTGTTTTGGAGTGGGCTAAATTGTCTTTGAATGAGCGCGATAGTTTGGAAGAAAGCACTGAAGCTCTCCAAGCTGTCAAGAGGAGTGCTAACAACACCAAGTCTTGAGTCACTTGAGCTACTTGAAGGCATAACACGAAGCAAAGACACCTAATGCTCCTAGCAGTAGGTTTGCAGCTATACTGCTAAGACAAAGAACCTCCTTAGCAAGTAATACCATACTTCGGCAGCAGATTCTTCGTACTTGAACAAGTCTTTAATTCTCTCTTTCCTGGAAAAGGAGGTGCTTTAAAATATTTAGTTGTTTTAGGTCTTTTCTGAATCAGAAAGTTCTTTCCTAAACCAGGCTTTGTTCAATCTCCCTCCTCTAGCAGGAAGGAATGTAAAAACTCATAACTTACACGCTGGAGGAGATCTTACAATCCTGGGCTTATCACAAGTACCCAGGCATTAAACTCATCAGATATTCTGCTGTCCTGTGCTTTACAGAATAGGAAATATCAATGCCTGTATAAATTCTGTATAAGCAGATTCGGTAATCAGTCGTATTGCCTTTCTTACTGCTGGTTTGCTGCTTCTTTCCTACTTGTGTGCAAGTGTCAAGTGATATGGTGAAATAAATAAATAAATAAATTTAAAGTCATGAAGCAACACTGGTGGTGTGATACAGTACACATTTATTGTGAGTGGTGCCTGTGGACTGTGCCAATAGCAAAGGTTGTGAACTCTAAGTACCCAGGAGATCTAATGGAGGTAAGGGGTGCATTGAAATGTCAGTGAACTGTAAGGATGCAGTAGTCTATACATGTAGGTTTTGCATTACTTCAAGCTTGACAGTAAAAATTATTTTTTAATTAGTTGAAAAAAAAATATAGCAAGGATTAACCTTTAGAGCTGACAACAGTATTAACTACTGCACTCAGTTAACCCTCTTGGCACACTGACCTCTTTTCTGTTGGAGTTTTAATGTTAGACTGCCCTCCTTGGCATATAGAGCCACCAGCATTGGAAAACAAAGGTTGGATTACACCACCTACCTATGCAAGCATTATTATGAGTTAGTACAAATCCTGGAAAACACAGGCAGTTATATGACCCAACAGTGTTTTTACAAGTTCTATTTCCACACGGATGGTATTCGCATTCATCAACACCTGCACAAAGAAACAAATCTGTATGCATTATCTTTGCACAGTGACAATATTTTAAACCTTTCCTTTGATCTCTCACATTTTCTGATCTCTCACATACTACTGATTTTTACAACTTCTGGTTGCACATAGGAAAATGCTGGATG
The DNA here is from genome assembly GCA_013396675.1 of Eubucco bourcierii. Lineage (NCBI taxonomy): Eukaryota > Metazoa > Chordata > Aves > Piciformes > Ramphastidae > Eubucco > Eubucco bourcierii. The sequence continues at coordinate 48,834 of VWZE01000009.1, forward strand.
ACATATTTTTTAATGTTGTTTTACAACAAAATCTACTGTTATATGCAAAGACAAATTAAAGTACATGTGCAATATCCCAAAACACTCTGCCATTCTATTTTCCATATTAATATTTATTTCTTAATTAGAATGCAGTACAAAAGATTGAGTGCCACATCCTTGGAACTGCCTCAAATTTTATGTACGTATTTTAGCCTTAAGCTCAGAAAAACCCATTGAAAATGATCCATAAATGAATTTGTGTCATTGCTCACAAATCGGTTGTAAATATGTTATGTCAATACTACACCCGGAATTTTGAAGACTACTTGCTAGCTATTGGGGACATCCATTTAAAAAACATTATATGTTTTCTGTTCTGTGTTTCAGTAATTCCTGGAGATCTGGAAGGTATTTAGATCTTAGTCTCCTAGTTTTTGTGGACTTTCTGAAACAGTTTATTTATTTACAGAAGATAAATATTTTGTTGTGTGTATCACTTCCATAACTTGGCATTGTCAAGATTCGTGTTTCATACTATGACATTTTTAAAATTAGGTTTACAATTCGTTAAGTTACTGTTTCGAGCAGTCAGGATCTCAAAATCTTGCATTGTTCAAATAAGTCACTTTCGCAGATACCCTCCTCAGAAGGTTTAAAAAGTATGACTTAGTCCAATGAGCAGAACATATGAATATGTAATACAATGTGAATAGGTTTAAATCTGTGTTTAAAGTTGAAACTGGGACACAGGTGTTTTATAGAAGACAAAGGATTTCTAAAGAGCTTAGAACGGGCATTTGAGTCGTCATTATTTTAAAAATCTTAGTAAGTCTACAGCTATTTTTATCATAGCAAACCAAATTCACATAGGCATCACCTTTTTCTTTTTAAATTCCTGTAGAACTGATTATGAAATACCAATAGAACAAGAAAAAACACTCTTATTTCACAATATTCTTATTTCTTGTATAATCTCTGTCACATCAGCGTTTTAATACAAAATAAATACAGATTTGAAGGTGCATTATTTTCTTTTTTTCCCCCTATTTTTAAATGAAACATGTTTCATTTTTTTAATGTTTCTATTTTTTAAATGAAATGTGAACTTGGTAAGTTTCTAGATAACTGAAAAATCTTTTTTTTCAGTCTCCAATCTCTATTGCTTTGTGCTATCTCCTGTAAAAACCTCTGTAAGGTAAGCTACAGAGTTAATATATTCTCAGTAACACAGAGTTTTAAGAATACTGCTATTTTCCTCCTTAAACTACTATTTGTCCACTCCAAGGACAATTTCACTTAATTTATTTACAAAACCCTGAACCAAATTAATCAGACTTTCAATGCCACTATAATCTCTACAATAACCTGGATTTAAAAAAACCCAAAACAACAGCCAACCAAATTACCCAAGAAAGCATTTTCTTTCCATACCCATGCACATAGTCTGGTCTTGGGATGCCTTGAAACCATTGAGACATATGCACTGGTAACTTTCTTGCATGTTCACACATAAACCATGGCTGCAAACATTAGGAATTTCCAGACATTCATTGCGATCTATAACAAAACCATAAAAACAGACGGTACATGTCATCGACTTCCATTATTCACTAATTTTACACAAACATGTTTTTACAATCTGTTAATATTATTAAAACCAGATTCAGAATTTCCCAGAACTAAACCTGAATCACAGCAAAAATTTATTTTATATGAAGTTCTTGCCCATACCTCAAGGGTAAAACTGCTGTTACAATTTGATTGGTACATCTAGAATCGGAAAAAATGTTACCCTGTCTTTTCTTCCCTTCTACAGAGAAACAGGAAAACATAGTAACTCATAGATAAAACAGCAGACTATGCAAGGTAACAGAAAATCACAGAATCACAGAATGTTGGAGGTTGGAAGGGACCTCCAGAGGTCACCCAACCTCCCTGACAAAGCAGGATCCCCTAAGGTAGCTCACACAGGAATGCATCCAGGCATTTTTTGAAAGTCTCCAAAGAAGGAGACTCAACAACCTCTCTGGGCAGCCTGTTCCAGTGCTTCGTCACTCTCACTGTAAAGAAGTTTCTCCTCACTTTGAGGTGAACCCTTCTGTGTTCAAGTTTGTACCTTGCTTCTTGTCGTACTGCTGCTGACCAGAGAAAAGAGATCAGCCCCATCCACTTGACACCCAACCCTCAGAAATTTATAGACACTGATCAGATCCCCTCTCAGTCTTCTCAAGACTAAACTGCCCCAAGTCTCTCAGTCTTCCTTCACAGGGGAGATGCCCAAGTTCCCCAGACCTCCTTGTGGCTCTCCATTGGACTCTCCAGAAGATCCCTGTCTCTCTTGCACTGCTTTTACCCTTTGAAAGAATCATTAAACCTGGTTTCTTACCAATGCAGGCACCATTAGGTGAAAGTTTATAACCAGCAGCACATTCACAGCGGTAACTACCAGGACTGTTGATGCAGTCTGCATTTCTCTGATGGAGATTTTCTCCATTGCTGCACTCATCAATATCTGAAATACCAAAAGTTATGGTTCAGACATCAGAAACCATAAGACAGTTAATTCTACCTAGAATTTAAACTCTGTTGTCTTGCCAACAAGTTGAATCTTCTGTCCTCAATAAAGTATGAATACGCAGACCTTCAGCCTCCTGTGCAGCTAATACCAATGAAAAGCAAAATCAAGAGAACTTCATCTACAACACACTTTTTGGATTAAGAAGAAATCTGTAAGTTCAACTTCCTATGCAAAGAAATGGCTTTGTAAATTTAAATATCTGCCTAAGTAAATTAGGTTTTGTATTAAATAATGTTCCTCTTTACCTCTGAACTGAAACAGTATGTAGCACAGTTTGTTAGTTTTTCATGGTGCACATGTCAGTACAGGACTTCCGAATACCAGTCACAAAATTCTTTAAAAATCACTATTAGTTGCTATGAATACATCTACCCATAAAACTGCAGGACAGAGATGCAAGAAAGAAAAAAAATCAAGTAAGTTTTTATTTGAGAATTTTAAGAACAAGAATTTCCTTCCTATAATAAAATAAAATGAAATGACTCTGTTTATTTTCTGTTTAGAAGACAGTGAACTGCTTGACACAAAAACACTGCAAATTTTATTAAGTGCATATGCGTAGGTATAAAAGAGAAACACACCATAAACTGGTTTCTAAACCTGAGCCTTCCAAAAACCCTCAGCATCTTGTCTCCGATTTTGAAAGACATGTGAATTAGAAGTTGCCCTTCCCTTTAAAGTAAGCATACTTAAGGGGAATAAGTAGAAAATGTCATTTCGTATCACCTTCACAGACCAAGAGCAGGTCATTGTAGTTGAATCCAGTGGGGCATTCACAGTGGAAGCTGCCAATCTGATTGATGCAAACACCATTTGCACAGATCCCTGGGATTTCCTTACATTCATCAATATCTGAAAGCAAGATGAGCAAGTTAAAGCACAGTACTTCTTGGCTTTACACGCCATTTACAGTGCACTGATAAATGTTGACCTAGGTACAAATATGAAAAATAACAGGTCTATAACTATAATTACGTCAAATCCATGAAATACTATCAGTAGAATTTTTTACTGAAAGCCTACTCATTTGAGGGGAACAAAGCATTTTCAGTGTGAAGGCACAGCCAGTCTGACTGCAGTTTGCTTTGTGTGTTTGCAAACAATAACCACGCAGCATTTTTTTAGATCAGAATCTTTTTAGATCATATCAACATTTAGATTATTCAGAAAAATAGTAAGCGTCTTTCAATATTAAATTTACAAACTACTGTTAAGATAAAATTCCAAAGCATAAGGTATATATCTGGACATTCACCACAATAAGCCAAGGCAAAATATCCTTCTAAAGAATGTAGATAAAATTTACAGAAGAGTGCCAATGCCATAAAATTCAAAGGGGTTCTCCAAGTCTAATATTTAGAGACCTTCATGAATATTTGACCTTGACAGGCTGCAGAGGTGGACCCAAGTCAACCTCATGAAGTTCAACAAGACCAAGTCCAAGGTCCTGCATCCTGGTTGGGGAAATCTCAAGCACCAATATAGGCTGGGCAGTGACTGGCTTGAGAGCAGCCCTGAAGAAAAGGACTCGGGTGTGCTGGTGGATGAGAAGCTCAATATGACCCACCTGTGCACACTTGCAGTCCAAAGAGCCAACCATATCCTGAGTGGCATCAAGAGAAACATGGCCAGCAGGTTAAGGGAGATGATTCTTCCTCTCCATTCCACTCTGGTGAGACCCTACCTGGAGTACTGTGTCCAGTTATGGAGCCCCTGGTACAAGAAAGATATGGACATGCTAGAGCACGTCCAGAGAAAGGCCACAGGGATGATCAGAGGTCAGGAGCACCTCTCCTTTAAGGACAGGTTGAGAAAGTTGGGGCTGTTCAGCCTGGAGAGGAGAAGGCTCTGAGAAGACCTTATTGTGGCATTCCAGTATCTGAAGGGGGCCTACAAGAAAGCTGGGGAGGGACTTTTTAGGGTGTCAGGCAGTGATAGGTCTAGGGGAAATGGAGCAAAACTAGAAGTGCATAGATTCAAATTGGATGCTAGGAAGAAGTTCTTCACCCTGAGGCTGGGGAGACACTGGAACAGGTTGCCCAAGGAGGTGGTAGAAACCCCATCCCTGAAAGTTTTTAAGGCCAGGCTGGATGGGGCTCTGAGCAACCTGATCTAGCGTAAGGTGCCCCTGCCCATGGCAGGGAGGTTGGAGCTAGATGATCCTTGAGGTCCCTTCCAGCCCTGACAATTCTACGATTCTATGATGCTTTGTCCACTGTTTGTGCTACTGCAGACTGATAGGAAGCCTATTACCTACCCAATGAGAGGAAATGTATGGACTCCACTTTTACCTCACCTCTAAACCTGAAAACTAGACATACTACTAGGCATCTCTATCAGCATCAGAAAAATAAAGGAGAACCTTCTGTTTTCCTGTAAGTAAGAATCTTCAGGAGGGGTGATAGCTTAGTTTTTGACTGGCCATATTTCGAGTTTCTTTATAGGATTTAAGCACTGAGGTTATAACTTGAATAATTCCTGTCTCCTTTAAATCAAACATTCTTATTTACTAGTGTACTTGATGATTACTCAGAATAAGATTCTAAAAACTATTTATCACATTCAGATGTTCTTTGTTACTTCCTGTACAAGCCAAGTAGGATCCAGTATGCTTGGACTTTACAATTTTCTTCTTTCTCCTGTTGTATTTTTTAATCACTGCTTATTCTTGCAGTACAGGATACTGGGCTACAGAGGTCCCTGACACAGTGTTTTAACATCCAATAATTTTCAGAGAATCATAGAATGTTTTGGATTGGAAAGGACCTTAAAGATCATTTGGTTCCAAACTCCTGTCATGGACAGGGATGTCTTCCACTAGACCAGGTTGCTCAAGGCCTTGTCTAACCTAGCACCAAGCACCTCCAGGGAAAGGGTATCCACAACCTCAGTGGTCAACTGCTCTACTGTCTCACCACCCTCACTTTAAATAATTTCTTTCTAATATCCAGTCTAAATCTACTCTTTTCCAGCTTAAATGCATTCCCTCTCATTCTTTCATTACAACTCCTTGTAAAAAGTCCCTCACCAGCTCTCTTGTGGGACCCCTTCAGGTACTGGAAGGCCACTATGAGGTCTCCTGGAGGTCTTCTTCTCCAGACTGAAGAGCCCCAACTCTCTTAACCTGTCCCCATAGGGGAGGTGCTTGAGCCTTCTAACTATCTTTGTGGCCCTCCCCTGGACCGTTTCACCAGTTCAGTATCACTCTTGTGTTAGGGCCCCAGAACTGGATGCAGTACTCCATGTGGGGTCTCATGAGAGCAAATAGGAGGGGGAGAACCACCTCCCTTATCTTGCTCGTCACACTTCTTTTGATGCAGCCTCTGCATCTGTTCTTCTATATTAACATATATAAGACATGAAAGTTATAGTACATTTCTTTTCTGCAAGAAAAGACAAGGAAATGTCCTTTACTGCTGTCAGTAAACCTGTGAAACACAGATAAAAAGCTGGCCTTGTGTTCACTGCCTTGTTTCCACTGGTGATGCTAACCTACTCCTGTGATAATGACTAACATGTCAGGTCTGGGTGGGGTGAAGAAGCAGCTCTGAGTGTTGCAGGTCTTTTTTCATACTGTGCTATGTTAGTTACATGTTCCGTGAATTTAATATTTTTCCAGTTTGCATTGTGCAGAAAAAGATTGATTGTTAGGCGTAAATATATGACAAGGAAGAGTGAGCTCTGTTCACATATGAGAACAAAGCAAATGCACTGGCATGCGAAGTTCATTTAGAGGAACAATGTAATTCTCATCAGAGCAGAATAATGCTCTTAATGACCTACTGGGCTCAGTCTAGCAAAGTGGTCAACACCAGTGTATTACAAACCCTGTTTGTGATTTGTAGCCCCCATACAGATTTCAGAAGAAATGATTATATCACATAACTGCAGCTATTCAAGCATTCACACTTGGAATTTGTGTTTGATCCCTCAAACAATCTCCTTTCATGGTGAAAAAGGTTAACCATGTCTCCAAACACAGTAAAGGTATTTAGAAGAGCTAACAAGGCAGCAGAGAAATATTTCAGAAAATATTTTAACCCCCTAACTGCTTGCAGACTAAGTTGGGTTCTTTTAACAAATCTTTAAAAAGTTTTGGAAAACTTCCCTCTAACCATTTAAAAGGAAAATTCTTTCTTCCATCCCAGAATATGAATTCCATGAATCCCTGATAGTATTTTGCTATATTCTTCTCGTCGTGTTGTCAACATGATGACAATTTGATGACACTGAGATAAATGACTATTGGAAAGAATTTTATGAGTTCTCTGTGACAACAAACATGTATTTTCTCTCAAACTTATTTCCAGCTTTCATTCCTGGTTGCCAATGTCATTCCTTCATTCTCCCTTCTCCTAATTAAGAAAGAAAAGGAAGACCCTGCATTGTTTTTCCAGTCTCGTTTTCATCCTCTTCACTGTTTGTGTGGGGAAAATATTTCCTAAATTTTCTGCTATTTAAACTATGTCACCAGGAGGAAACACTTGGAATGGAAGTAATGGCATTCTTTACATTAACATCACAAATAATGCAGCACAAGAGGCACATGTTTAGTAGCAATAAACCTGGGGCAAAGTGCCTTATACAGTAAAATGTGTTTGCACTAAAAAGACACCTGGGATTTTTAGCTTTATCTAGATACCTTTTCTCTATTTACATATGTAAAAATCTCTTAATGAAGGCCAGGTGCTGCTGTGAGGTGTTTTTACAGTGAGGGTGACAGAGCTCTAGAACAGGCTACCCAGAGAGGTTGTGGAGACTCCTTCTCTGGAGACTTTCAAGACTGGTCTGGATGCATTCTTGTTTGAACTAATCTAGGTAATCCTGCTTCAGCAGGGAGGTCAGACTTGATGATTTTTGGAGGTCACTTCCAACCTCTACAGTTGTGTGATTCTGTGAGAGGAACACTTGCCTTATTGATGTCCAATAACAGGACATGGGGCAATGGGTGCAAGTTGGAACACAGAAGTTCACATGGACACGAGGAAAAATCTTTTTTCACTGTGAGGGTAGTAGAACAGTAGAACAGCTGCCTGGGGAGGTTTTGGGGTCTTTTTCTCTGGGGACATTCAAAACCCATAGGAATCCATTCCTGTGTGACCTACGCTAGGTGATACTGCTCTGGCAGCAGAGTTGGACTTGATGATCTCTCGTGATCCCTTCCAACCCCTAATATTCTGTGATTCTGTAAAATCTAAATAACAAAGTAATTCTATACCCATACAGGACCTCTGAAAGAAGGACTAAAAAAAAGGTAACATCCTAATTTTATAAAGCCTCATTAACACAAAAATGTCTAAATAATTACCTACAGATACCTGTCTTGTGAACATGCTTTTAGCTACAGGGCTTCTGATGGGAAACAGTCTACTTTTCAGTTATTTTTTTCACCTCGGCAACACTGATAGCATTTGTTTCCTTGCTCGTGCCTTCGGCAGCAGCTGACAGGAAAAATAGGCATGTTTCTCATTTATCTATTCTAAAGGGGGATGATTGGTGCCTTCAAACTATTAAAGATGCATCTTTCCACTCAGTATGGTGTGACAGTTCTTTCATTTAAAAAATATGGAAGAAACACCTATTCTTGCCTAGTAGGACAGCACTTAAACCAGACAGAATGGTAGATTATTGTCATTCTGTTTTGGGATGATATGGTAGGCCTAAGCAGGCCAAATTAGGCTTGTCCTTATCCTGGCTTGCCCAGGCATGTTTTCTGCTCTCCCTCCTTCTGTTCTGGGGAGAGCAGTCGCAAGAAAGAGGACAAAGAACCTGGAGGCACTGAGTCTGGGGGTCAGTGGCCTGCCCAGCAACTGTGGTAAGCAAGGTACACAGGGTTGCCTTTTGCAAGGCCTGTGTTCTGCCCTAAAAAGGTAGAGTAAGCCTATAGTTTCACCCAATATGGCGAAATCTTGGCTAACTGCCATTTAATTGGCTATCCTGTGTCCAAAGGCCCATTACAGTATCACCAAGGTTGGAAGAGATTTCAAAGATCATCAAGTCCAACCCATTACCACAGACCTCAAGACTAGACCATGGCACCAAGTGCCACGTCCAAACCCACCTTGAATACCTCCAGGGACAGCGACTCCACCACCTCCCTGGGCAGCCCATTCCAGTAGCCGATGACTCTCTCAGT
>VWZE01000011.1:5905-19456 GCA_013396675.1 Eubucco bourcierii
TGCTGTGAGGACAGGCTGAGAGAGTTGGGGCTCTGCAGCCTGGAGAAGAGAAGGCTTCCAGGAGACCTTAGAGTAGCCTTCCAGTATCTGAAGGGGGCCTACAGGAAGGCTGGGGAGGGACTATTGACAAGGTCTTGCAAGGACAGGACAAGGGGCAATGGGTTTGAAGTGGTAGAGGGGAGATTGAAACTGGGTGTTAGAAGTTGTTTGCAGTGAGGGTGGTGACAGGCACAGATTGCCCAGGGAGGTTGTGGCTACTCCCTCCCTGGAAGTGTTCAAGGCCAGGTTGGAGGAGGCCTTGAGTGACCTGTGCTAGTGGGAGGTGTCCCTGCCTATGGCAGGGGGTTGGAACTGGATGATCCTTGAGGTCCCTTCCAACCTTACCATTCTGTGATTCAGGCCCTCCACAGCAGGTCAACATTCTTAGATCAAGCCATACCCAGAAATGAGACTGCAGCCAGCAGTGCCTATTAAGCAGAGACAGGCTAATAGCAAGGCAAACAATTAGCAACTATTATGCAAATCTGGAATTGGCTTTTCTATTCAGCCACTTCTTTTGGCACCCGTGAAAACTGCTTTTGTTCACACTAATATTTGGGAGAGAGGTTTTATTTATGCAAATACATGCATTTCTTTTAAAAAATAAAACACACCACCAAAATTGGCATGTAAATGAGTCTATTTGTGCATCAATTAAGGAATTTGAGTTCTCCTCTGCTGCAAACACACATCCATTTCAGAGGGTTGTAAGGGACTAGTGAGAGGGAAAGAAAAAAACATAAACGAGTCTATTTTCCTGAGCAATTGACAGGTCCCTAAAATGTCTGGATTAGGAGGAACAGGGAAGCCACACAAATGTGTGAAGACAGCAGAACAAAGTGGTGCAGTCAACACAGCTGCAACTCCTGGTCAACCTTTAAAGCCTTCTGAGGCACAAAAGTACAACTGGCACTCCAAAATTATTTTGTGTTCTGCAGGAGTACTTCCCTGGAAAGGGTTTCCAAGATGTAACTAGACAGAGATTTAAGATGTGGCAGGCAGAGGGTCAAAGATTGCTGGGGAGAGTTTTCCTGGAAAAAGCCAAGTGACTCCATCACTTCCCCCAGGGAGATGGAAGAGGGGAGATTTAAACTGGATGTCAGGAGGAAGTTCTTTCCAGTGAGGGTGGTAAGACACAGGCACAGGTTGCCCAGGGAGGTTGTGGAGCATAGAATCATAGAATGGTAAGGTCGGAAGGGACCTCAAGGATCATCTAGTTCCAACCCCCTGCCATAGGCAGGGACACCTCCCACTAGTACAGGTTACTCAAGGCCTCATCCAATCTGGCCTTGAACACATCCAGGGAGGGAGCATCCACAACCTCCCTGGGCAACCTGTTCCAGTGCCTCACCACCCTTACTGTAAAGAACTTCCTCCTAACATCTAGTCTAAATCTCCCCTCTGCCAGTTTAAGCCCATTGCCCCTTGTCCTGTCATTGCAGGACCTTGTAAATAATCCTTCCCCAGCCTTCCTGTAGGCCCCCTTCAGATACTGGAAGGCTACTATCAGGTCCCCTCGAAGCCTTCTCTTCTCCAGGCTGAAGAGCCCCAACTCCCTCAGCCTGTCCTCATAGGAGAGCTGCTCCAGCCCTCTGATCATCTTTGTGGCCCTCCTCTGGACCCGCTCCAACACTTCCATGTCCTTCCTGTGCTGAGGGTTCCAGAACTGCACACAGTACTCCAGGTGGGGTCTGACGAGAGCAGAGTAAAGGGGCAGAATCACCTCCCTTGCCCTGCTGGCCACGCTTCTCTTGATGCAGCCTAGGACTCGGTTGGCTGTCTGGGCTGCATGTGCACACTGCAGGCTCATGTTGAGCTTTTCATCAACCCAGACTCCAAGGTCCTTTTCCTCAGGGCTGCTCTCCAGCCATTCACCACCCAGCCTGGATTTGTGCTTGGGATTGTGCCTACCCAGGTGCAGGACCTTGCACCTGGCCTTGTTGAATGTCATGAGATTGGCCTGGGCACAGCTCTGCAGCCTGTCCAGGTCCCTTTGGATGGCATCCCTGCCCTCTAGCAAGTCGACTGTGCCACACAGCTTGGTGCCATCTGCAAACTTGCTGAGGGTGCACTCCATTCCTCTGTCCATGTCACTGACAAAGATGTCAAACAGCACTGGTCCCAGCACTGACCCCTGAGGGACACCACTTGTCACTGGTCTCCAGGTGGACATTGTGCCGTTGATCACCACTCTCTGGGTGTGACCATCCAGCCAATTCCTTATCCAGCAGTGCTCCACCCATCAAGTCCATGTTTTTCCAGTTTGGTGACCAGGATGTCATGTGGGACAGAGTCAAATGCCTTACTCAGGTCCAGGTAGATGACATCAGTTGCCCTAGCCGGGTACTTCTGCCTGATTCCACCCACTGCCAGGGAAGGTTTTCCCTCTGAATAAGGCTCACACCTCTTTAGTCACCAAAATAAAACACGCAGTGGGTAGCTGAAAGAAAACAACACAAACCTGAAACTGCTCAGGCAGTAATATTCTCATCTGATCTTAATAGTGATGTTTATGCAGCACATATAATTAAAAGCATTTTCAGTATCAGCTTAATTAATCTCAGAAATTCAGTATTCAAAGAGCAGAGGAAATAAGCTTTTGCTACTCATTATATATCATGCAATTATAGAATGAAGACATCCAATCATAATTATGTGCCACAATAGTAATCCCATGTCAGAAAAAGTTCCATGTGCCTAGAAGAAGTTAAAAAAAAACAAACCCAAAGTATGCCTGAAACAGTTTGCCTCCAGGCCTGAAAGGATGCTTTGAGTGCGAGTCTAAATGCNAAAACCCATTTCCCCGACAGAATTCCCAAGTGGTCACAGAGCTGCACAGACAGAGGATGGTGACAGACTGAGCTGGGAGGCTGCTGGCAGCTGTTGAATTTCTCTCTTTCTCTCAGTAGGTAGCAGAACAAACAGCACTGCACTTGGGCTCCCCACCAGAAGGCTTGGGGGCCAAAACGGGAAAAACCCCAAACCCAAGAGTCTCAACTCTCCCTCGTTATTCTCTCAAGAGAGAAGCAAACGTTCTAAAGATTCACACAGGAAGAACGTTGAAATGTCTCCTCCACAGAGTTAAGGAGCTTGTCTGCATTCTAAAGACTTTAAAACTTGGTCTGTGCTTGAGAGTGGAAACTGAGTCCAAGCCAGTGTCACTCCTGTTCCCTGTGTGACAGCCAGCAGCCAGCCCTCACCCCAGGGCACAGTGGAAACTGAGTCCAAGCCAGTGTCACTCCTGTTCCCTGTGTGACAGCCAGCAGCCAGCCCTCACCCCAGGGCACAGTGGAAACTGAGTCCAAGCCAGTGTCACTCCTGTTCCCTGTGTGACAGCCAGCAGCCAGTCCTCACCCCAGGGCAGTGTGGTAACTGAGTCCAAGCCAGTGTCACTCCTGTTCCCTGTGTGACAGCCAGCAGCCAGTCCTCACCCCAGGGCAGTGTGGTAACTGAGTCCAAGCCAGTGTCACTCCTGTTCCCTGTGTGACAGCCAGCAGCCAGTCCTCACCCCAGGGCAGTGTGGTAACTGAGTCCAAGCCAGTGTCACTCCTGTTCCCTGTGTGACAGCCAGCAGCCAGTCCTCACCCCAGGGCAGTGTGGTAACTGAGTCCAAGCCAGTGTCACTCCTGTTCCCTGTGTGACAGCCAGCAGCCAGTCCTCACCCCAGGGCAGTGTGGTAACTGAGTCCAAGCCAGTGTCACTCCTGTTCCCTGTGTGACAGCCAGCAGCCAGTCCTCACCCCAGGGCAGTGTGGTAACTGAGTCCAAGCCAGTGTCACTCCTGTTCCCTGTGTGACAGCCAGCAGCCAGTCCTCACCCCAGGGCAGTGTGGTAACTGAGTCCAAGCCAGTGTCACTCCTGTTCCCTGTGTGACAGCCAGCAGCCAGTCCTCACCCCAGGGCAGTGTGGTAACTGAGTCCAAGCCAGTGTCACTCCTGTTCCCTGTGTGACAGCCAGCAGCCAGCCCTCACCCCAGAGTAGAGCCTGGGCAGAACTCAGAGGGCACTGCAGTTTTCCAAAGGATACTTTTTCATTTTAGGTGCCACAAAACAAAAGGCTTCTGCAGACTTTTCCTCACCAGCCTAAAGAGCACAGGTTCCTAGGATGTCTGTTTGTGTTTACAGACACAGAGTTTGCTCTCACATATGGCTGATGAAAAAGTGCCTCTTCTCCCCAGAGACACTGTCTGGGGACACCAGTGTCACTTGCCATTTGGCTCTGGCATGCAGAGACAAAGAAGGTTCACTGCTGAGCACTTGGGAATTCTGCTTCTGTGCACCCCTTGCTGAAGTTCCTCTTTTAGACTCACCCATGCCATCCCAACTCCAAATGCCACTTCTCCCATGCACTGTTTTCCTTGTCTATCTGAGGAGAACTCACAGTCCTCCTTCCACAGGGTTGACACAAATATGGGCATGTTTTACCTGCACAAACTATGGTTAAATCTTTTACTGCTCAGGGTAGCAGTTGGAAAAGAAGCGTAAAGATTTTCATTGTACAAATACTTTGCCAAGTATTCCACAGGCTCCCAGTGTGAAAAACACCTGGAGGAGTGGAGTACAGAGTCCCACTGTCCTATCTGAGAAGGTCCCAGAGAGCTTCCCCAGTGTCCTGTCTGCTGACAAGGTCCCAGAGAGCTTCCCCAGTGTCCTGTCTGCTGACAAGGTCCCAGAGAGCTTCCCCACTGTCCTGTCTGCTGACAAGGTCCCAGAGAGCTTCCCCAGTGTCCTGTCTGCTGACAAGGTCCCAGAGAGCTTCCCCACTGTCCTGTCTGCTGACAAGGTCCCAGAGAGCTTCCCCACTGTCCTGTCTGCTGACAAGGTCCCAGAGAGCTTCCCCAGTGTCCTGTCTGCTGACAAGGTCCCAGAGAGCTTCCCCAGTGTCCTGTCTGCTGACAAGGTCCCAGAGAGCTTCAGACACTGCTGCCCTGGGTACAGCTGCAGGACTAGAGGGCAGAGCCCACTCAGAGCTACACATCTCCAAATATTTCCACACAGTGTGGAGATCAGTGTATCAGGTACAAATAAATCCAATCCATGTGACAAATCTCATCAATGAAACCACTGAAATCTCACTTGCAAGGCAAATGTGTTCTATTAGAAAACATTTCTTTCTTTTCTTCAAACAAAGGCAGGCACTGAGGTAATTAACACAGAAGGTAGGCAGATTTTTCCTTGGCTTATCAAGAACCATCCCCCAGCCCTTCCCAGTTCTAAATTCCTTCTGTAAATACATTCAGTTGTGCTTGACTGGTACAGCCAAATGTGATTCATTCACAACAATATATTCCATTTGTCAACCCAAATAGTGATAAATTGGATCTGCAGTAATTCAAAGGAATTCCATTTCAGCTTTGAGATGGTTACCTATCTGTAGCTCTCAGGAAGGCCCCACTCATTTGCATCAGCTAATGATTAGTGTCAGTGGTAGAGCTGATCCATCTCCTCCTAGCTGGGAAGTTAAGGATTCTTTAAATGATATCAAGAGTCCAATAGCTCACGGTTGATGCCATGAGAGACTGTTTGCAAAGGCCTGTAGTAACAGGACAAGGACAATGGTTTCAAGCTAGAGCAGAGCAGATTTAGATTGGATGTTAGGAACAAGTTCTGCACCATGAAGGTGCTGGAACACTGCAAAAGGTTGCTCAGGGAGGTGGTTGGGGCCTCATCCTTGGACATATTCAATGCGAGGCTTGACAGGTTCTGGGCAACCTGATCTAGTTGAGGATGTCCCTGCTGGGTGCAGAAGGGGTTGGACTGGATGAGTTTTGGAGGTCCCTTCCAACTCAGACCATTCTATGATTCTATGCCAATACTGCTTCATCTGACACTAATGCTTCTGATCTAATTCCCTCCCTAATATGTAGATCAATTCACCTCCCAGCATTTAAACTAACGAAAAGCCAAAGAAAGGCAAACCCAAGGAGGAGAGGCCATGCCCTGCACAGCAGTCTGTGATGCAGAAGCACACATTACAGCTCCCTGCTTGCTGGCCTCACCAGTAGCTCTGGACTTGACCTTGGAGGTCCTTTCCTGCCTGTCTTTATGGTTGGACTCAATGACCTCAGAGGTCTTTTCCAACCCAAATGATTCTAGCAGTCTGTGACTCTCTGCAGCATGAGTGCCCACACTGCAAGGGGTCTCACTGGGCTTCAGCTTGTTGGGCTGTAGATCAGGGCTGGTTACATCCAGGGGAATCTTCTGGCATGCTACAGAAATGCATAGACTGTTCCAAAGCTGTAATGGTTTCTTCTCTTTGAGGCATTCTTCTCTGTGAGGCCTTGAGCAATCAAGTCTAGTTCAGAGGCCACCTTGCCCATTGCAGGGAGGTTGAAGTAGATGATATCTAAGGTCCCTTCCAACCTAGGCCACTCTATGATTCAGAGCCTCCCCCAGGACCTCTAAAGAGGATGGGCTGATGTTCAAAGCTTGATGTTCATGCAAAGCACATGAAGGTACCTCAAATGCAGCAGAAAATGTATTCAAAGGATTCAAAAATACAATCACCTACACAGGAAAATGCACCACAACCACCAGCAATGCTAAGTGGGAGGAGTTCAGAGATGAGGTTGCATACAGTAAAGAAGAAAACATTTACACCTAGAATAGGAAAAAAGTGAACTTCATAAAAAGTCAGAACTGCTGGGTGAGTCAGTGATGCTTCAACTTGTAATGTGTGATCACTCCAAATTAGAAACCCTTGAATACTTAAAGGTCCCCTCCTCAAAACCTGACCATTTGCCCTGGAACACAGAATCACCAAGCCTGGAAAAGACCTCCAGGATCATCAAGTCCAGCCTATTCCCACAACATCAGCTAAACCATGCCACCAAGTGCCACATCCAAAACCTCCAGGGATGGTGACTCCACCACCTTCCTGGGCAGTCCATTCCAGAGCCTAATAAGGATGCCTTTGAGCATCCTTCCTTCCTGACACCCTACCTGGAAGCACTTCAATTACCTTTAGTATCCTGTGTTCTGCCTTCTCAGAAGGGAGAGTCTGACTCACTGCAGGATAACAGCAGTTTCAGCACACCCCTAGAAAAGATGCACATGAAGTTTAGTTTGGTTTGATTTCTCCTGCCTCCTGAGCACACAGTAGCAGCTGAAACCATGGCTTTGTGCAGTACCTAGGCAGTCCATGGAGCCAGCATTCCTTCATCAACAAGGATCCTCAGCTCTGCTACTGCAATGGAAGGAAAATGGCACATTTGGATACTCAGGAATCTCCTTTTTAAAGCAACAATTCTCAGTGATGACACAATGAGAACTGGCTGAAATGCATCAATTAATCATAAACCCAAGAATTTAAAGAAGAATAACTCCATCAATAATTAACTCACTTTGACAATCACACCTTAATTATTTATTCCAGCAGCTACAGTGCACTCATGTACTGCAGCAGAGTGACTAAATCCACTGCTTAACTGGAAGATGCCACAGCTTTGCACACAATTAACTGTGCCCTGAAAGGTGAGGAGGGACTGCTAACCAGCTTCTGAGGGCAGGCACCATGCAGGGCAGCAAACAGAGAACTAAGAAGCAGTTGAGGTTTGGGTTTTGCTGTGATTATGCACAGAAGAAAATCCTGACTGCAGGTTACTAATAAAATGGGAGCTCCTGCAATTATCCACACAGGATTCTATAATTATTTATCCCTTTCCCTTCTGCTAACCACCACGTGACACCTTGCAGCATGCAACTGCAGAGGAACTAATAATCAACCTTTCCCACTGTGCTGATCTGGTTGATCCCCAAATTAGAACTGAACAGAAGCCACTTACCAGGGTAGATAATTAAAACTGCCTAATTTTAAGCTTACATATTTGAGCCAAATGCTCTCCAAGGCCCCTCAGAAATTCTAAGGCAAAGCTTGTGATGGTAAATTAAATCTTTCAAGCCTACTAGTGGGTTTCAACAGCCAAGGAATCTATCCAGGACTCTGTGTGAACTTAGTCCTCCTCCTCCTCCAGCAAGGAGTTTGGGGTTGCTATAGGAAGGAAAAACTCTGATTACAAACCCAAGAAAAATGCAAGGTGCTGACCCCTGAGGCATCCACTTGTCACTGGGCTCCAGGTGGACATTGTGCCCTTGATCACCACTCTCTGGGTGCCACCATCCAGCCAATTCCTTACCCAGCAGCGCTCCACCCATCCAGTCCATGTTTTTCCAGTTTGGTGACCAGGATGTCATGTGGGACAGAGTCAAATGCCTTACTCAGGTCCAGGTAGATGACATCAGTTGCCCTTCCCTTGTCCACTGTTGCTGTGACTTCTTCATAAAAAGCCACTAAATTTGTCAGGCAGATCTGCCCTTGGTGCAGCCATTTCTGGTTACCACCAATCACCTCCAATTTGTTTTTTATTTGCCTTAGCAGAACTTTCAGCAGGATCTGCTCCATAATCTTGCCAGGCACAGAGGTGAGGCTGACTGCTCTGTAGTTTCCAGGGTCAATAGCAGCTCTCATACTCCCTAGCGCTATCATCCCAATATTCCAGCCCCTTTTTCCTCCTCCTTATGCAGTTAGGGCCCACCCTTATAATTAAAGCATTATTCCCGAACAGAAGCTGCCATTTCCCAAAAGGCCTGCAGTAAAACAAGCAGAATTCCTCCTTCCTTGAACAGCCACAGTGTGGTAGTGACTTCTGCTGGAAAGCAGCCATTAAGAAAGTAATAATCACCAGATTTTACGAATTCATACAGAGATAATCTCTTCAGTTCCTATCCACTGTAGCAGCATTTGTGTTGTTTCACACAGCTCTCTGCCATTCAAAACCCAGGGACTGCACAGGAGTGAAGAGGAGAGGGAAAGGTCATTAATGCTTAGCCCCCCTGGAGCTAAACAGCCTCTTGAAAGTACCCCTGAGTTTCATAGGACACCAACAGTTGCTATCAGCACAGCATGCATAAGGTGTGCCAGATAAACAGAATTAACCTTGCAACTGCAAATAAAGCTCTCTCTAAAGCACAGAATCCCAGAACACCAGGTTGGAAGAGACCCCAAGGATCATATAGGTACCATCTGGGTAGCAGTAGAGCTGAAATGAGCTGTCCCAGCACCCTGGCAAGCTGAGTCTTAAAACTGACCACTGTAGGAAATCTACCATTGGGAGGTGATTCCAATCTCTAACTCTTCTCATGGGGAAACATTTCCTTCTGGAGTCCAATTGGTATCTCCTTAGGAGTAACTTGTACCCTTCACCCCTTGTCTTCTCCATGGGACTCCTTGTAAAAAGGAAATCTCCATTTTTGTGCCAGTCAAAGCCTATAGCTACACTAATCTAAAGGTTCCTTCAGCCCAAGATCGCTGTGCCACCTCAATCTAAAAATACAAAGATGCTGCTGAAACCCCAAACCAAAACCACCAAACCCACCAAATCCCTCCCCAGCATTTGACACTGCAGAACAAGCACAGAAGCTGTGAGTGTCCACAGGCAGCCTCTGGGGTGGTGAATGTGCTATTTCAGTGTTGTACTGCATGTACTGTGCCAAGGAGGAGCTCAGCACTCCCACACAGATCCCTGGCTAATGCACTGGTGTCTGAGACATTTCTGTAGGCACTGGGAACTCTTTGCTTTCTTGCTATGAAATCTAGAGAGTCACTTAGCCTTTGGTGGTTAAACAGAGGGTTTGCACTTGATACATATTGACTGCTGCAAAATGGAGTTGTCACCATGACTGTGGGAATGAAGATGTCTGGCCACAAGAGCACATTGCTGTGCCATGGATGTTACCCACCAGGACTCCCATGTCCCTCTCCACAGGGCTGCTCTCCAGCAGATCACCTCCCAGTCTGTACTGGTGCAGTTTATTATTCCTACCCAGGTGCAGGACTCTGCACCTGTCCTTGTTGAACCTCATTAGGTTCCTCTGTACCCAGCTCTCCAGTCTCTCCAGTCCTCTTGCTGATGACACCAAGCCTCCCAGTTTGGTGTCATCAGCAAACCTGCTGAGCAGACTTTGTCCCCTCATCAACATCAGCCTTGTTCTTCTGCACCCGAAATGTGGCAGGGGACAGAAGCACTCCAAAGCACACAAAGCTCAGCACATGTGTGCCACTAAACATGGGAGTAGCTGCTGCACAGGTTGCTGTTTGACTTCTGAACACACACTACGACAGATTCTTCCTCCAAGTGCACATTATTTCCTGAGTCAAAACAGAACTAGGTTATTCTTCCAAGACTTCCTTGCTGTCACTAAATCTACTTGCACATCTTGGAGTGGGAGTAGAATGGGGGAGGAACACGATGCAGTGCCATTTGAGGAGAAAGCTACACTGATGTGCAGCAGAGGGAGGAGAAGGTGGGAAAGAAGCCAAGCAACGAAAAACCCTCCTGTGAATGCCAAAGCCAGCTTGCATCAAACACTTTCTGCTTTCTGCTCAAGAATTTGCTCTGCTCTCCTCAGACCCCACCTGGAGTACTGTGTACAGTTCTGGAGCCCCCAGCACAGGAAGGACATTGAACTGTTGGAGTGAGTCCAGAGAAGGCCACAAAGATGCTCAGAGGGTTGCAGCAGCTCTGCTATGAGGACAGGCTGAGAGAGTTGGGGCTCTGCAGCCTGGAGAAGAGAAGGCTTCCAGGAAACCTTATAGCAGCCTTCCAGGATCTGAAGGAGGCCTACAGAAAGGTTGAGGAGGGACTATTGACAAGGTCTTGCAATGACAGGACAAAGGGCAATGGGTTTAAACTGGAAGAGGGGAGATTTAAACTGAATGTTAGGAGGAGATTCTTTGCAGTGAGGGTGGTGAGACACTGGCACAGGTTCCCCAGGGAGGTTGTGGAGCACAGAAGATCAAAGATCACATTCTGTGCTTCTGTGCTCCACAACCTCCCTGGAGGTGTTCAAGTTCAAGCTGGATGAGGCCTTGAGTGACCTGTACTAGTGGGAGGTGTCCCTGCCTATGGCAGGGGGTTGGAACTAGATGATCCTTGAGGTCCCTTCCAACCTTACCATTCTATGATTCTATGAATTTGCCACACTTACAGAAATTTTAGGTTGTCCAAGTTTGCATCCATCCAAGAGAGTCCTGAGGACGGGTGTGAAAATTCCAGTGACAGTGAGGCCAGAAGAGCAGTCCTCATCTTTCAGACACCAGCAGATCTCTGGAGGGAACGTGCAGTGACATGGCTGCTGCAACATGCCTGGGTCCTCAAGGGGCATCTGCCAAGGTCCTGATGCTGCTCTGATCCAAGTCCACGCCGTGTACATCACACCTCAGTGCTGGACTCACAACAAACTATTCCGGGCCTGGCTTTGAACTCTGGAGGTCTAGGAAGCAGGGATCCAAGCTCTACTAGGAAAACATCAGTTCCTAGTTGCAGTTTTGTTATAGGCTGAGGAATAAGTGTTCTACCAGAGAGTTAAATTCCTTCAGAAGATAGATGGAGATGGAGGGAGGAGGAGGTGGACATGGGAAACTGCAATTGTGTTATCCCATCCCATGATCCTCCATCTCCCTATCTAAGGGGAGTTCACAGCCAGGTGTCTCTCTTTCCCCCCCTCTCCTATCTGAGTGCTGTTATCTCTTGGTTTGTGGGGGAAGTTTGCAGCCGTGCCTGGTAGGCTGATTTCCTGCTGCACCACTGGGCCTAGGGAGGTAGGGAAGCAGTTTGGCCTTCTCAGGGCTCACTGGGCCTAGGGGATAGGGAGGAAGTTTGGCCTTCTCAGGGCTCATTGGGCCTAGGGGGTATGGAGGCAGTTTGGCCTTCTCAGGGCTCACTGGGCCTAGGGGATAGGGAGGAAGTTTGGCCTTCTCAGGGCTCATTGGGCCTAGGGGGTATGGAGGCAGTTTGGCCTTCTCAGGGCTCACTGGGCCTAGGGGATAGGGAGGAAGTTTGGCCTTCTCAGGGCTCATTGGGCCTAGGGGGTATGGAGGCAGTTTGGCCTTCTCAGGGCTCACTGAGCCTAGAGGGTAAGGAGGCAGGTTGGCCTCCTCAGGGCTCATAGGGCCTAGAGGGTAGGGAGGCAATTTGGCCTTCTCAGGGCTCACTGGGCCCAGTGTGGAGGGATTGAGGCTTGGTAGGCCTGTCCCAGCAGAGTGGGGGGCAGTATGGCCTGCTGAGGCAGTCTGTGTGTGTGGAGGTTTGGTCTGGTTGTTGAAGGACTGAGGCTGAGTCAGGGCAGAGGCAGAAGTTTGGTCTGGTTGTTGAGGCCCAGTGAGGCCTAGTAGGCCCAAGGGAGAACTTGGCTGAGGTTGATTATGTGTCTCTGTATATACAGAGTTGTAGCATGGTCAGGGTTGGAAGGAACCTGAAAGCTCAACCAGTTCCAACCCCCCCCTGCCTTGGGCAGGGACACCTCACACTGCATCAGGCTGGCCACAGCCTCGTCCAGCCTGGCCTTAAACACCTCCAGGGATGAGGCTTCCACCACCTCCCTGGGCAACCCCTGCCAGGCTCTCACCACCCTCATGCTGAACAACTTCTTCCTAACCTCCAGGCTGACTCTCCTCATTTCCAGCTTGGTTCCATTCCCCCCAGTTCTATCACTCCCTGACATCCTAAAAAGTCCCTCCCCAGCTTTCTTCTAGCCCCCTTCAGACACTGCAAGGCCACAAGAAGGTCACCTGGGAGCCTTCTCCTCTCCAGACTGCACAGTCCCAACCCCCTCAGTCTCTCCTCACAGCAGAGCAGCTCCAGCCCTCTGCTCATCCTTGTGGCCCTTCTCTGGACACCTTCCAGCACCTCCACATCCCTCTTGTCCCAGGGGCTCCAGCACTAGATGCAGCACTCCAGGTGGGGTCTCAGCAGTGGGGAGCAGCAGGGTAGGATCACTTCCCTCACCCTGCTGCCCACACTGCTCTTGCTGCAGCCCAGGCTCTGGTTGCTCTCTGGGCTGCCAGAGCACACTGACAGCTCACACTGAGCTTCTCCTCCACCAGCACCCCCAAGTCCCTCTCCTCAGGGCTGCTCTCAAGTTACACTGTTAGACTGTGAGGCCTACCTGGATATAAAGCTAAAAAGGTCTCATTTTCCTGATTTTCATTAGCTAAAACTGTGAGGTTGAATGTGCCAGCAGGCCCCAGATCTCCTCCTCAGCCTGCCACCACCTTTCTTGGCCAAGAGGGCCAGTGGTGTCCTGGGGTGCATCAAGAGAAGTGTGGCCAGCAGGGCTGGGGAGGTTCTTCTCCCCCTCTGCTCTGCCCTAGTGAGACCACACCTGGAATACTGTGTCCAGTTTTGGGCTCCCCAGTTCAGGAGAGACACGGACCTGCTGGAGAGAGTGTAGCAGAGAGCCACGAGGATCATAAATCATAGAATGGTAAGGTTGGAAGGGACCTCAAGGATCATCTAGTTCCAACCCCCTGCCATAGGCAGGGACACCTCCCACTAGTACAGGTTACTCAAGGCCTCATCCAATCTGGCCTTGAACACATCCAGGGAGGGAGCATCCACAACCTCCCTGGGCAACCTGTTCCAGTGCCTCACCACCCTCACTGGAAAGAACTTCCTCCTAACATCCAGTCTAAATCTCCCCTCTGCCAGTTTAAGCCCATTGCCCCTTGTCCTGTC
>VWZE01000014.1:14655-27451 GCA_013396675.1 Eubucco bourcierii
AAGACTGCTTCTCATCAGCAGACTAATTGTGGGGTGCCTGGGGATGGCCCATCTGTATATGTTCAATAGTATGCTAACCTGTGAAGCATATTTGCCTAAAGAACATTTAAATACTCTAGGTGATCTGCTTGAGTGTCTAATGCCAGGCTGAGAGAATGTTAGAATCATGGAATCATAGAATGGTAAGGTTGGAAGAGACCTCAAGGATAAGCTAGTTCCAACCCCCTGCCATAGGCAGGGACACCTCCCACTAGTACAGGTCACTCAAGGTCTTGTCCAACCTGACCTTGAACACCTCCAGGGAGATGCCAGAACCTCCCTGGATACAAAATTATATGAATACAAAATTAATCTTTTTAGGAGTTAATCTTGGAGGCTCAAGATGCTTTTCATGTAAAATATCATTCAGTCAATGTATTTTTTTTTTCTTTTTCTTTCTGAAGTACAATTAGGAAAACATTATAGAGCTTTCTCCTTGCTGTTTCCTCTACTTGTTTGAATGGATTGCATCACACTTAAATTAACTTGGTTCCGGATACGTCCCTATTTTCATGTGCAAATTATGTTCCCACCTTGAAGGGTGACATAATAATGTCTTTAAACTTTTATATTTCAAACTGATTGCTTTTCTTTTTCAGTCTTGCTACTTATATCTCACTGCAGCCCCCAGGGAGCTGTGCCTTTTTCCTTGAATTTCAAGGTTTATCTTGGAGACAGGCAAAAGGAAGCAGCCTTTCTTCATGAATACTCACACATTTGTACTCTGACACAGATAATATTTTATTCTATTTTATTTTATTCTAATATATATTAGAATACATTATTCTACTACCAGCACAATTTAAAAACACTGGTAGCAACCTGAACTTCCCAGTCCTGAAAAATTTAATCAAGTATCACTATGATCACCACTGGGTGGTGAATGGCTGGAGAGAAGCCCGGAGGAAAAGGACCTGGGGGTCTGGGGTGATGAAAAGCTCAACATAAGGCTGCAGTGTGAGTGCAGCCCAGACAGCAACTGAGTGCTGGGTGGGTTTCGTCAAGACCAGTGTAACCTGCAGGGTAAGGGAGGGGATTGTGCCCCTTTACTCTGCTCTTGTCAGATCCCATCTGGAGTACTGTGTGCAGTTCTGCAGCCCCCAGCACATTAAGGACATGGAACTGTTGGAGAGGGTCCAGAGGAGGGCCACAAGGATGCTCAGAGGGCTGGAGCAGCTCTCCTATGAGGACAGACTGAGAGAGTTGGGGCTCTTCAGCCTGCAGAAGAGAAGGTTTCCAGGAGACCTTAAAATAGGCTTCCAGTATCTGAAGGGGGTCTACAGGAAGGCTGGGGAGGGACAAGGTCTTGCAATGACAGGACAAGGGGCAATGGGTTTAAACTGGTAGAGGTGAGATTTAGACTGGATGTTAGGAGGAAGTTCTTTACAGTAAGGGTGGTGAGACACTGGCACAGGTTGTCCAGGGAGGTTGTGTCTGCTCCCTCCCTGGAGTTTTTCAAGGCCAGGCTGGCTGAGGCCTTGAGTGACCTGTCCTAGTTGGAAGGGAGCTCAAGGATCACCTAGTTCCAACCCCTTGCTATAGGTAGGGACACCTCCCACTAGTACAGGTTACTCAAGGCCTCATCCAACCTGGCCTTGAACACCTCCAGGGAGGGAGCAGACACAACCTCCCTGGGCAGCCTGTGCCAGTGTCTCACCACCCTCACTGCAAAGAACTTCCTCCTGACATCCAGTCTAAATCTCCCCTCTGCCAGTTTAAACCCACTGCCCCATGTCCTGTCATTGCAAGACCTTGTAAATAGTCCCTCCCCAGCCTTCCTGTAGGCCCCTTTCATATACTCGAAGACTAAAGTATGGAGAAATATATTTATTGGTGGATTTAAATTTGAAAATATTCTTGACATGAACTGTGTCTGAAATGTAGAATTTCTGAATTCAAGATAGTATTGATTGTTGTTATCCTTCTGTTTCTTTACACTCATGACTGAAATTTATATATGACTGTGGAGTGGTAGATCACCTGACTTTATGACAGAAATAAGCAGCCTCAACATGACTATGAAAAAACACAGTAAAAGTTTAAGCTCTAGAAATAAAAGTTCTATTACTTTATCAGCTTAAACTTGGAATACAAACTTAAGTGCTTTTATTTCCTCTTCACTTCATCAGCATCTTGGGAAAGATAAAGATGTCTGACTATATATAACATCAGAGCAATAAGTAAAATGTGTTAGGTTAATGGGAAATAATCTCAGCAGCTCTCAAACCCTAAGGTGAATGAAATAAGAAAATACTTTCAGTCTGATACTGCTTTCCATGCATGTAGTGTAGGGCTGCCTTCTCCCTTCTTCTGGGAATAGTATCCAGACTACTGTGTGTCATTAGTGAACTTGCCATACAATGCTCACACTTGAATATAAATAAAGGAATTTCACTTTTTTATTCTTCTCAGGAAGATAAACCTTTCCTTGTAGGCACACAGAGATCTCCTAAAGATTCAAATGCACACCAGAGACAAGATTAGGAGCCTAGTACTAACCTTCATAAAGTTCACAGTGGAGAACAGACATTGTGGAAGAGGAGTAGTAAAGTGATTTTACACTTCTTTTCAGATTTGGTTTAAAGTCTTTTATATGGTAAAAGTTAAAATAGAAAGATTGGGATCCATTTGACAGAGAGCCTTGTTTATCTGTTCTTAGACTGAGACGAATAAAATCAGGAAAGTTGTACAGTGTCAAATAACAGCATCTTGGGTGCAGATGTGAAGGTGTTGTTAGTGAAGTTGGTAGTGGCTTAAACAGCAAGGAACTGGGTTAGAAAGGCTCAATTAGAATAAAATCTATCCATGGAGATCAAGTGGAACAGCAAAAATTTCTGTATGTATGTTAATGGCAAAAAAAAAGAAGACAGGAAAGGTGTAGGCCCCCTCAGGAAAGGAACAGGTAAACTGGTGAGAAACAACATGGAGAAGATTGAGGTTCTCAATGATCTCTTCACCCTAGTCTTCACTGGCAAGGGCTACAGACACACTCCTGGAGTCAAGGAACACAATGGTAGTGGTTGGAAGAAAGAACTGCCCATCGTGAGTGAAGATCAGCTTTGTGACCATTTGATGAACCTGAAAGTGTTCAAGTCCATGGGACCTGATGGGATACACCTGTAGGTACTGAGAGAACTGGTGGATGAGGTTGTTAAACTGCTCTTTATTATATTCCAAAAGTCGTGACAGTCAAGTAATGTCCCCACTGACAGGAAAAGGGGAAACATAATCCCCATTTTCAAAAAGAGAAAGAAGGAAGAACCAGGGAACTATAGGTCAGCCATTCTCACCTCTGTGCTTGGTAAGATCATGGAGCAGATCCTCTTGGAGGAACTGCTGAGACAGAAGAACAATGAAGAAGTGATTGCATACAACCAAGATGGCTTCACCAAGTGTAAATTGTGCCTGAGAAACCTGGTGGCCTTCTATGAAAAGGTCACAACATTAACAGATGAGTGGCAATGCAATGACAAGATAAGGGGCAATGGGTTTAAACTGGTAGAGAGGAGATTTAGACTAGATGTTAGGAGGAAATTCTTTACAGTGAGGGTGGTGAGGCACTGGAATAGGCTGCCCAGGGAGGTTGTGGCTGCTCCCTCCCTGGAGGTGTTCAAGGCCAAGTTGGAGGTGACCTTGAGTGGGCTGTACTAGTGAGAGGTGTCCCTGCCTATGGCAGGGGGTTGGAACTGGATGATCCTTGAGGTCCCTTCCGACCTTACCATTCTATGACTCTATGACAAACAACTGGCATAATTTTCCTGGACCTGAGCAAAGCCTTTGACGCTGTCCTGCACAACATCCTGGTCTCCAAACTGGTAAAATGTGGGTTCATAGTGGATTAAAAACTGGCTTGATGGCTGCACCCAAAGATTGACTGCCAATGTGTTCACGTCCAAGTGGAGGCCAGTGACAAGTGGAGTCCCTCAAGGGTCAGTACTGGGGGCAGTCTTGTTCAATGTCTTCATTGGCAACATGGACAGTGGCACTAAGTGCATCTTCAGCAAGTTTACCAACAACACCAAACTTTGTGGTACTACCAACATGCTGGAAGGAAGGGATCCATCTAGAGGACCCTTGAGGTTGGAGAGGTGGTCTCAAGCCAATCTCACGAAGTTCAACAAGACCAAGTGCAAGGTCCTGCATCTGGTTCATGGCAATCCCAAGCACTGATATAGACCAGGCAGTGACTGACTTGGCAACAGCCCTGGGGAGACAGACTTGTGGGTGCTGGTGGATGAGAAATTCAATGTGAGCCTTTGAGCATTTGCAGCCAGAAAGCAAACTGTATCCTGGGTTGCATCAAAACAGGTCAAGGAAGGTGATTCTTCCTCTCTACTCCATTATGGTGACACCCCTATCTGGAATACTGTGTCCAGTTCTGGAGTCCCTGTTACAAGAAAGATATGGATATTCTGGAATATGTCTAGAGAAGGACCATGAGGATGATCAGAGCTGGAGCACCTCTGTTATAGAGACAGACTGAGAGAGTTTGGGTTGTTCAGTCTGGGGAACAGAAGGCTCCAAGAAGACCTTATTGTGGCCTTCCAGTATCTGAAGGGGGCTTACTAGAAGTGAGTACACACAGATCAGATGTTAGGAAGAAGTTCTTCACCATGAGTGTGGTGAGACACTGGAACAGGTTGCCTATGGAGGAGATGGAAGCCCCATCCCTGGAGGTCTTTAAGACACACTGGATGGGCTCTAAGCACCCTGATCTATTGTCCCAGCACATGGCAGAGAGGCTGGAACTAGATGATCCTTGAGATCCCTTCCAGCCCTGACAGTTCTGTGATTCTAAAGATTGCAAGAGTGGTATCTCTTGGGAGAGGTGTTGGGAGTGAAAGAACCAAATTGAGCAGCTGAGACTGGGAAGGATGAAGAGTAAAAGTATAAATATTATTTTCCTCTTCATTTCTCTCTATCCAAGTACAGAATCATAGAATGGTAAGGTTGGAAGGGACCTCAAAGTTCATCCAGTTCCAACCCCCTACTATAGGCAGGGACACCTCCAACTAGTACAGGCCTCCTCCAATCTGGTCTTCAACACCTCCAGGGAGGGAGCAGACACAATCTCCCTGGGCAACCTGTGCCAGTGCCTCACCACCCTCACTGTAAAGAACTTCCTCCTAACATCCAGTCTAAATCTCCTCTCTACCTCTTTAAACCCATTACCCCTTGTCCTGTCATTACAAGACCTTGATATAATATAATATAATTGACAATTAATAGAATTTATTTTCCCCAAGTCAAGTCTGTTTTTCCATTGAAGTCAACTGATAATCAATTTCAGCATGCAAAATCACAGAATGGCAAGGGTTGGAAGGAACCTCTGAAGATTATCTAGTTCAACACTCCCTTGTCCAGGACCTTTCCTATCCTTTTTTCTTCCCTGTGATGATGAAAAAATGGAGGTAATACGTGGATGGTTGAGGATATATCTGTTAGCCAAAATTAACCCACAACAAACTCTTAAAACATCTTTGTTTTCCTGTGCCTCAAATTGTGTGTCAGGTGTGAAATCTTTGTATGTTAACCAATACAATAGCAGTAAACAATTAAGAACTAATTTTTTTTTTCATTTGCATGAATTTTATCTATCATTTAACATAATGTTAATTACATATACATTTTCTGCACTACAGAAGTTTTTCCAAATACATCTTTATTTTTATAATGTGAATATTAAATGCATTATTGAAATACTACTCTTTTTTAAAAATTATAATTCAAACATTGCATTAAAAACATTCAATTAAAAATTTACAAATGTGAGTTGGAGCAATTTCTTGCCTCTTAATTTAACAACATCATTCCAGTGAAACTCATTTCAAACAAATTTTAATGAACTAATGAACTGAATTAGGCTCATTGATTTCTGTAAGTGGACAGAGAAAGAGAAGTACATTTGAAAAATAATTCAACTCACTCTG
Source organism: Eubucco bourcierii (assembly GCA_013396675.1). Lineage (NCBI taxonomy): Eukaryota > Metazoa > Chordata > Aves > Piciformes > Ramphastidae > Eubucco > Eubucco bourcierii. The sequence continues at coordinate 20,625 of VWZE01000014.1, forward strand.
AATCCACCTTTTGACAACTAACATCAAGTGAGATTATTCCTTCCAGCTCCCTAAATTAGCTTACTCTGAAGATAAGTACTACATAGTAATATTTTATAATTAATATTCTGCTAAATTTGTATTCTCTTGTGTACAGTCATGACATAAATGCTACAAAATATGTCTATTGTTAACAAAAGTAAAGGAAACAGACAAAAATTATAATACATATTTATTACTCAATAGTCCATTATCATGGAAAGACCTTTTATAAAGAGTCATATAATAAGCACATACATTCTTTTGTTCTCTTAGGTGTCAGAGATGTACTGCATAGAACTGAGTACTGGGAATTATGGTACATCTCTCCATATAGAATCATAGAATCAAGCAGGTTGGAAGAGATCTCCAAGCTCATCCAGCCCAACCTAGCACCCAGCCCTAGCCAATCAACTAGACCATGGCACTAAGTGCCCCATCCAGGTTTTTCTTCAACACCTCCAGGAACAGTGATTCCACCACCACCACCTCCGTGGGCAGCCCATTCCAATGTCAATCGCTGTCTCTGTCAAGAACTTCCTCCTAATATCCAGCCTAGACCTCTCCTTGAGACTGTGTTTCCTCGTTCTGTGGTTGGTTGCATGAGAGAAGAGACCAACCCCAGAGACCAACACATCTAGGGATGTGGTGGTGGACACCCAAAAAACCAAACACACACACCACCCCACCATCCCCACCACACACACAAAAAAAAAAAAACAAAAAAAAAAAANCTAGACCATGGCACTAAGTGCCCCATCCAGGTTTTTCTTCAACACCTCCAGGAACAGTGATTCCACCACCACCACCTCCGTGGGCAGCCCATTCCAATGTCAATCGCTGTCTCTGTCAAGAACTTCCTCCTAATATCCAGCCTAGACCTCTCCTTGAGACTGTGTTTCCTCGTTCTGTGGTTGGTTGCATGAGAGAAGAGACCANAAAAACTAAACCAAAATGCAACCCAAAAACTCATCTGTCCTATTCAAAGTTTCAGGGATATGAGTATAGAATCATAGAATGGTAAAGTTGGAAGGGACCTCAAGGATCATCTAGTTCAAATCCCCTGCCATAAGCAGGGACACCTCCCACTAGTACAACTCACTCAAGACCTCATCCAACCTGGCCCTGAACACCTCCAGGGAGGGAGCAGACACAACTTCCCTGGCAACCTGTGCCAGTGCTTCACCACCCTCACTGCAAACAACTTCCTCCTAACATCCGGTATAAATCTCCCCTCTGCCAGTTTAAACCCATTGCCCCTTGTCCTGTCTTTGCAAGACCTTGTAAATAGTCCCTCCCCAGCCTTCCTGTAGGCCCCTTTCAGATACTGGAAGGCTACTAGAAGGTCTTCTAGAAGTCTCCTCTTCTCCAGGCTACAGAGCCCCAAATATTGTATGTATTACAGTGTAAATTTAAGGGGAAGTGGAACAGATTTAATTCAATTTTTATGTAAAACCAAATAAGATATTACCTAAGGCACCTTACATGACAAACTTACATCCTAGTTCTTTGAAGGTAACTCATTAACTTATTCCTCATTTTTTCCATATCAAATTTTAAGTCTTACTGCTTCATTTCAGTGTCTGCTTCTTTGTATGCCTTTAATACACTCTTCAAGGTAACTGGCTTTCAAGTGAGTATGGAAGTGCTCATCCTAAAATAGATAGCTAAAATAGGCCAAATTAAATGGAAGGCTAAACTGCCAGCTCACATGGGGATTTCAGTACTGTAGGATAGTAAAGTTCAGTGAGGTGAATCCCACTACTGGTGTACTATTTTTGGGGTGTTCTATAGCTTATAGAAGTATATAATTACCAGTGTGCATGTGTGTCTCTATATGCACTCAAGGAGCCTTTCATCCATTTCATTGCTGTTCCTCTCTTGCATAACTACAAAGATAAAAGAAATTTAGGTTATTGAACATGTGGAAAATTTGGCATGTATATAATTGAAGTAAATATATCTAACAGAGTGAAATTCCAAAGCAAACATTTTAAGAGGTAGTCACTACTTAACTATTTATCAGTCAAATTCTCTAGAAAGTTTGAAATATTTCATAGTTTATCCTAATTCTGGTAGAGGACTTATACTATCATATAATAAAATGTGGAGAGTTGCTTGATTTTTAAATATATATATATGAAAATAATATATATATATATATGTATGACAATAAATATATATTTACTAAAATAATATATATATTGTACATATATTATGTATCATATATATTATACTATATTGTTTTATACATACAGAAAGCTATATCTAGGAGATGTAGATGTATATTTTAGTGGTCCAATGTCCAGGGTAGTTCTTGGATAAAGTGTTTCATAGTTTATTTTACTTGTGGGTAAAATATCTTATACCATCATATAATAAAATTTGGAGGGTTGCTTGATTTATATATAGCATTATATATTATATACTATATTTTAGATTTTATACATATAGAAAGCTATATCTAGGAGATGCAGGTGTTTATTTTAGTGGTCCAATGTCCAGGGCAGTTCCTGGATAAAGTGTTTCATAGTTTATTTTAATTGTGGCAGACATAGATAGATAGATGATAGATAGATAGATAGATAGATAGATAGATAGATAGATAGATAGATAGATAGATAGATAGATAGAGATATATAGCTATGGTGTATATAATATATATATATAAAATACATATATTTTATAGATAGATAGATAGATAGATATAGATATGAATGCATTATGTATTGCATACTAATATTTTATACATATATAAAACTATATCTAGGAGTTGCAGGTCTATATTTTAGTGGTCCAATGTCCAGAGTAGTTCCTGGGCTACTATATGAAATAGTTTATCCTAACTCAAAATAAAATAACTACATATTTTGTAACCCCTGCCTCATTAGTTCCCACAACTAATTCACCCCATAACAATATTTTTATTGGAACAAGATCTGTGAGTGATTTGTGGTACATGTCAACTTATTGGTTCATCAGCTTTTGTAACACAGATAAAATATTTCATGTGTTAAATAAACTAGAAATCTTCTCCATGGCTTTCCACAAATAAGTAAATAACCCTTGATAAAAACAAACAAACAAACAAACAATGAAACAGTCATTAAGAAGCAGAAAACCCTAAACCTTTTTCTTGGCAAGGTTCAGGTTACATAACTCAAGTTTTAGCATGAAGGAGTATGTGAGTTAAAGACCTGTAGCAAATATCTGTTAATATTCATATGAATGATTTGGTAATATCTTACTCATCCTCAAAATGACTCATTGGGCCACATTACTAAGGCAGTTTGATAGAAAATAGCTTTTATGGAAATAATCATTTAATTCACATTATGTGAATAAAATGACAAGCTGAACAGTGGCTTTTATCTTGAAAGACATATTAGGGTGGAGCATCCTGTGCAATTGTTGAAATGCCTAAAGGTCAACTAAATCAAATACCAAAGGCATAGGACTAGCCTAAGCAATTCATGCTTCAAATTACTCAGAAAAGCTCAACATGAGCCTGCAGTCTGTGCATGCAGCCCAGACAGCAACTGAGTCCTGGGCTGCATCAAGAGCAGTGTGGCCAGCAGGGCAAGGGAGGAGATTCTACCACTTTCCTCTGCTCTAATCAGACCCCATCTGGAGTACTGTGTGCAGTTCTGGAGCCCCCAGCACAGGAAGGACATGGAAGTGTTGGAGCGGGTCCAGAGGAGGGCCACAAAGATGATCAGAGGGCTGGAGCATCTCTGCTATGAGGACAGGCTGAGAGACTTGGGGCTCTACAGGCTGGAGAAGAGAAGGTTTCCAGGAGACCTTAGAGTAACCTTCCAGTATCTGAAGGGCGCCTACAGGAAGGCTGGGGAGGGACTATTGACAAGGTCTTGTAATGACAGGACAAGGGGCAATGGGTTTAAACTGGCAGAGGGAAGATTGAAACTAGATGCTAGGAGGAAGTTCTTTGCAGTGAGAGTGGTGAGACACTGGCACAGGTTGCTCAGGTAGGCTGTGGTTGCTCCCTCCCTGGAGGTGTTGAAGACCAGGTTGGAGGAGGCCTTGAGTGACCTGTACTAGCGGGAGGTGTTCCTGCCTATGGTAGGGGGTTGGAACTGGATGATCCTTGAGGTCCCTTCCAACCTTACCATTCTATGATTCTATGATTAAAATATACCTATTCAGATGTCTGTAGTCTTTTCAGACATATATCATGATCTGAAAGAATTGTGGTTAATTACCAGCCAGAAAGAGAATTCTTCAACCTATGCTTAAAACAGGTGGACAACAGTAAAACAAAACAAAATGAAATAAAACAAACCCAAGTAAAAACCAAAACAAAATAATCACATTAAAAACTCCAAAGAATTACTTTTCATTCCACCTGAAAAACTAAAATCCAACCAATTATTACTTTACTTTCAGGGATTTGTGTAAGTGGATCCTCTGTGAAATTAAATTTATCTTGAGGTTTGTGTATTTGAGATAGAAGTTAATGTTATTCTAATCTTTCTGCTTCTGTAGAGAGCCTGGTGAATAATGTTTATGTTCATATTTACAAATAAATCTTAAATCAGCTGTAATTGGCTGGATGATGGAAAGTCATATTAATGAAGAAATAATTTACTGCATGCAACAACAACAACAAAAAAGTAAATTGTTTACTTAGCTAACTGTGCAGCTGCTGAAAGAGAGAACTGCATAATTGACTGAGAAAATTCATTACTCATGCTAAAATATTCCATCAGTTCTTTCAGAAAGGGGAGTAACAAATAGAAACATTTGTAATTTGAAGAGTTGTGTATGGAGATCTCTAGAAATCCCAGGTAAACGCACCTGGACCCAATCCTGTTCAGCCTCCTGTACATAAACCTGCTTTAGTAGAGGAGTTGGTCTACATGATCTCTAGAGGTCTCTTCCAATTCCTACTATTTTGTTATTCTGTGATTCTCTAACATTGATTATTGTCATGGTAGGCCTAAGCAGGCCAAAATAGGCTTATACGTGTTCTGGCTTGCCCAGAGATGTTCCCCTGCTCCCTCTCTTTCTGTTTTGGGGAGAAGCAACTGTGAGAAAGAGGACAAAGAACCCAGAGCCACTGAATCTAAGGACTCTGGTTTGCCCAGACTTGTTTTGCATCCTGTGGTAGACAAGGTACACAGGCTCAGCTCATGCATAACTTGTGCAAGGTCTGTGTTCTACTCTAAAAAGGGGAAAGCAAGCCTATGACTCCATTAATACGGTAAAGCTTGGCTAAATGCCATTCTGATTTGCTATTCTGTGTCCAAAGGCCCATTGGTCTCAGGCTGTATTGATAAAAGGACATGAGCAGGTGACACAATGTGTTCTGCCCTTGTATCCATGTGCTCTGCCATTGTATTCACGCTTTCCTGTTTGCTACTGCCTTATTGTATTCTGAACTGCCTGGTAACTGCCTTCCAAGAGTTTACCAGGAACAGACTCTAAACGTCTCCAGGCAATCGGCCTGCATAGCCAGTTTGACATCATGCTAAGACTGAACAGTGCAAGACATCCTGCCCGCACCTGAAAGTCTCCTGTCAGGATGGGAAGTCCTGGAGATACACAGATCATCCAGAGGAGATCAGGACTAGGTCAGAGATTGTCTGCCTTCTTTCCCCAGCACCCTGAAGCCTGGGAAGAATTCGAAGTCTCAAAGGATGACAAGACAGTAGCAGAATTCCCTGAAAGTGTTTGGGTATTGTCTGAAGCCGTAGCTAGCCCGGGAGTTGGGAGATAATTTTGTGATAATTACAATACTTAAAGCCTCTTGTAATTCACCACTGCCTTCTGCAATAAGCAGAAAGGAGTTCCTTCAGCCCATCTAGTGGGCAAGCAGTGTATTGATTGCAGGTGGTACATTGACAGCTGCAACCTTCTCTTCAGTTCAACTGAGTTCAACTAATGTTATATTGTTACTAGTTATTTCTAAATCATAGAATCATAGAATGGTAAGGTTGGAAGGGACCTCAAGGATCATCGAATTCCAACCCTCTGCCATAGGCAGGGACACCTGCTACTAGTACAGGTCACTCAAGGCCTCCTCCAACCTGGCCTTGAACACCTCCAGAGAGGGAGCAGCCACAACCTCCCTGGGCAACCTGTGCCAGTGCCTCATCACTGTTTTCAGATTCTGTTTTCAGAGGTTTGTACTATTTTGTAATTCTCTGTATTGTTGCTTCATACCTCTGAGAAAGGACATAATGAGTCTGGGAAAAGGAAAAATAGATGACTCTAAGATTAAAAAAAAAAAAAAAAGGACATAGGGATGAATAAGCGAGTGGAGTAATGAGGAAGAAAGCAGGACCCCGTTGAGTATTGTAGAAATTTGTCTAAGGAAAATTGCAAGTTTCTGAGCAGCTGAAGTTAAGGATTGCAAAGCTGAATAGAAGTAGTATATTTAATGAATAGTTGAGTTTATGGGAAAGAAAATCACTTACCAGAAATAATGAAGGGCTGGAAAGGAAGAGGATTTGTATCTAAATGAGGAAGTCAAGATAGGTTTTTGATTGTGAAGATAAAATGTGAAGTCAAGGTTCTTATCTCATGCCTTATTGTAAGGGGAAAAGATATCCTAAATTAGAAATTGCTCCAAGGGAAAAAAAACCAAAAATGTGGTTCACAATTATGTGTATTTGGCTATTTCTGGTTCACTGGAGAAAACACTTAGTTGATAGAGGTCCCAGAGATGTTTGACTGTACTTCACCCTATCAAATACTTCAGACACAATGCATGCTGTAACATGGAATCATACTGCCCTGCTTTGTAATAATAATTTTAGGATTAATTTTCTCATCTTTTTTTTTTTTTT
>VWZE01000014.1:27495-66313 GCA_013396675.1 Eubucco bourcierii
TTTTTTCTAATTCATTTAAGACATACCACATCCTCTTTCTTGGGGATGATAACAAAAGGATTTCTACTTTTCATTATAGGTGTTTCTCTGCAAAAACATTTGCGGTTCATAATGTTGCGCAATGTTATTTACCAGTCTGCAGGAAAATGGTAAAAATCATCTTTGTTTAGTAATTACGCTTTGAATTTTCTTCCCTTGTGCATATAAAAACGTGTAGCTGTCTTAAAGAGGATTTCATCATTTTTCTTCAGAGAGAGGTTTCTGAAAGCACTTTACAAAATGCACAGGCCTGCCTAGTACTACACAAGAACTCCACTGTTGTACACAAAAAAAGAGAAATCAGACGATTTCATGGAATCATAGAATCAGGGTTGGAAGGGACCAAAAGGATCATCTATTTCCAACCCCCTGCTATGGGTAGGGACACCCTACCCTAGATCAGGCTGCCCACAGCCTCATCCAGCCTGGCCTTAAACACCTCCAGGGATGGGGCCTCAACCACCTCCCTGAGCAACCCATTCCAGGCTGTCAGCACTCTCATGTTCAAGAACTTCCTCCTCATGGCCAGCCTGAATCTCCCCACCTCCAGCTTTGCTCCATTCCCCCTAGTCCTGGCACTACCTGAGAACCTCAAAAGTCCCTCCCCAGCTTTTTTGTAGGCCCTCTTTAGATACTGAAAGACCACAAGAAGGTCACCTGGGAGCCTCCTCTTTTCCAGACTGAACAACCCCAACTCTTTCAGTCTGTCCTCACAGGAGGGATGCTCCAGCCCTCTGAGCATCCTCGTGGTACTTCTCTGGACACACTCCAGCATCTCCACATCCCTCTTGTAACAGTGGCTTTAAAACTGGATGCAGTACTCCAGGCGGTGTCTCACCAGAGCGGAGTAGAGAGGGAGAATCTCCTCCTTCAACCAGCTGGCCACACCTCTGCTGATGCAGTCCAGGCTCTGGTTGGCTTTCTGGGTTGCAAGTGCACACTGCTGGCTCATCTTGATCATCTCATCTACCAACACCCCCAAGTCCCTCTCCTCAGGGCTGCTCTCCAGCCAGGCACTGCCCAGCCTGGATTTGTGCTTCGGATTGCCTCAACCCAGTTGCAGGACCTTGCCCTTGGTCTTGTTGAACCTCATGAGGTTGACTTGTGCCCACTTCTCCACCCTGTCCGGGTCCCTCTGGATGCCATCCCTGCCCTCCAGTGTGTCTGTTGCACCACAGAGCTTGGTGTCATCAGCAAACTTGCTGAGGCTGCACTCAATGCCGCTGTCCATGGCACTGACAAAGATGTTGAACAGGACTTGTCCCAGGACTGATCCCTGAAGGACTCCACTTGTCACTACCTCCACTGGGACATGGACACATTGACAGCCACTCTCTGGGTGCAGCCATGAAGCCAGTTCTTTATCTACCCCATCAAACCCATGTGTCAGCTGCTTTGAGACCAGGATGTGGTGTGGGACAGTGTTGAAAGCTTTGCTCAGATCCAGGAAAATGTCATCAGTTGCTCACCCCTCACCTGTTAATGTTGTGACCTGTTCATGTGCTTTCTGTGTGCCAAGACTTTGGTTGCTCAGTAGTACTGGGTATCAAGAGTCTAATATTGCTCCCATTGAAAATATGGTAAAAACTTCATTGACCCTTTCAATTGAATTACCTCTTCTAATGACTAATTCTGAACCAATATCTATACATATTTTCAATTATATATACATAAATCCATGTATTTCTTGGGAGATGCTAACAGGATCTATTATTGCTGCAGTGTGGATGGAATGGGAAGTTTGTCTTCTCTGCAAAGTCCATCAAGTCTTGTCTCAGTTTTAACCTATTCATTAATTAGACACATATTACAGATGTGTTTCCAGATACCTAAAAAAGGATATTTTCATTATTGCACTAGGTTTACAATCCCTCTTTCAACACTACTTTATCATTCTGAATAATCTTTCAGTATTCAGTCTAACTATTCTGAATAATTACTGTTAGAGAATGACTTTAAAAGAAACATGTTGTTTCCAAATAACTTTCAGCAACAGGTAAACTGTTAAATTGCTTGTAGTCACAACATTTTTTTTTCCCCCTTCCTCATTCTTTCTTTTAGTCTTAGCCATACCAAATCTTTGCAGCACTCTCTGGTACCTTTTTCAAATGTGTGGTTATTTGATCATTTGTTTGCAAATATTTTTTTTTCTCTTTCTTCTTTTTTCCTTTTCATTTTTCATTTTCTCCTCCATTACTAATATGATTCTAAAATTAAACTAGAAATCTTTGTTCTTAGTTGGATTTGAATCTCATCACAGATGGCTGAGATTGTTTTCCTATTATAATTTTATTAACTATAGGATCCTTTCTTTCTGCTCTAGGTTTTGTTTTGGTTTTTTTTTTTTTCATAAAGGCTATAAAGGCTATAAAAGCCTTCAGTTGCTTAGGGCAGTATCAAAGGAGATTTTGTTTATTCTCAGAAGCTTCCTTCACATAATGGAAGAAAATCAAAACATAAAGTTACTGACTACATATCAAAGCAATACTACAACATGGCCTACTGGGAAAAAGGTATCTTAGAATTGTTGAATAGTAAGGTTGGAAGGGACCTCAAGGATCATCTAGTTCCAACCCCCTGCCATCGGTAGGGACACCTCCCACTAGGACAGCTCACTCAAGGCCTTGTCCAACCAGGCTTTGAACACCTCCAGGGAGGGAGTAGCCACAACCTCCCTGAACAGCCTGTTCCAGTGCCTTATCACACTCACTGCAAAGAACTCCCTCCTAAAATCCAGTTTCAATCTCCCCTCTGCCAGTTTAAATCCATTGCCCCTTGTCCTGTCATTGTGAGACTTGTAAATAGTTCCTCCCCAGCCTTCCTATAGGCCCCTTTCAGATACTGGAAGGCTACTATGAGATCTCCTCAAAGCCTTCTCTTCTCCAGACTGCAGAGACCCAACTCTTTCAGCCTGTCCTCATAGCAGAGATGCTGCAGCCCTCTGATCATCTTTGTGGCCTCCTCTGGACATCCTCCAACACTTCCATGTCCTTCCTGTGCTTGGGGCTCCATAACTGCACACAGTACTCCAGATGGGGTCTGACAAGAGCAGAGTAAAGGGGCAGAATCACCTCCCTTGTCCTGCTGCCCACACTGTTCTTGGTGCAGCCCAGGACTCGGTTGCTGTCTGGGCTGCATGTGCACACTGCAAGCTCATGTTGAGTTTTTCATCAACCCAAACCCCAGGTCCTTTTCCTCAGGACTGCTCTCCAGACATTCACCACTCAGCCTGGATTTGTGCTTGGGATTGTGCCTACCCAGGTGTAGGACCTTACACTTGGCCTTATTCTTCTTCTAGAAGATTATTATGAATGATTCTATTCTAGTAGATTATTATGGATGTTTATTAAAATAAGGAGCGAGGTAACCAGATTTATATTTTTACTTTTCTGATGAGCAAATCTTATTTTTTACATACCTCATGAACACCAGTATCACAGTAAACCATTAGCAAAAACAACATCAGGATCATTCTAACCTAAGGTAGTTACAGCTGGAATCAACTACTTAAAAAAAGAAGAGGGGAAAATAGCCTAGAATGAAGTATGTCAATGCATCTCTTCACTGAAAGGCATGCATTAATTGTATAAATGAACAAATACCATCAAAATCCACTAATGTCTTTAAAATTTTCTGCTAGTTCATGTTACACAACATAATGTCAAAGGTTTTCAAAAGAATTTGATTGTGCATGCATTTTGATAAGAAAATTATGCTTATTAATCTTCCAGAGAGTCCATTAATAATCAGTGCAGATCTTTACTTTCTTTATGGTAATAGAATGGTGGCTATTTTATTATATTATATTGTGTTAGTGTACTGGTTTGAGGCTAATTAGAATATTTTAATAGAGAAAATTACACTATAGGCTGTGAAAGGAAAACATCATGATGTCTACTTCACTCATAGGCTTGCTGCAGAATTGTTTGGGAACACTAACCAAAACATTAGATAAGTCAGTCTCTCTCTGTTGCTTGCTGGAGCAGGAGCTGCTGGGGCAATCTAGCAGCTTCTGGGCTCTGACTCCTCTGTTGATTAATCCTCACTAACCACTTTTCTTCTAACCCACTTGGCCTATCCTCCTAATTTACCATGTACGTAAGGTAAACCTTGGGGTAAGGTACAGGGGTGGGGAGAAGGTGGAAGGGTGGTTGGGAGCCCCTCCTGGGGTCTCTGATTTCTGGGAGGGGAGTTGTGTTGCTGTATTACCTTTTATTTGTATATTTCTGTAAATATTCTGTCTATAGTGTAAATATCTTCTTGTACATTGTGCTGAGCTGTAAATAGAGTTTCATCATTTAACTTCCAGCCGACTGAGTTCTAGTCTGGGTCATTTTACAAAGTGTGGGGGGGGGAGGAACTCCCAAACCTTCACAGTTAGACCTCTTTAGAAACTTTCTTGCTACTGCAGTTAATAAAATGATTGTCATAAAAAAACCCAAACCAAAACAACCAAAAAACAAACAAACAAAAATTTGGGAAAGGTGTCTCTGTTCATTCCTGCTTTTAAAATTTCCTATTCAAGTCCAGGTTTTCAGTGAGGATTTATGAAAAACTAGGTCAAGAAAAAGAAAAAAACCCAACAAAAACAAAAACAAAAACACAGCAACTAACTTTTAGAGAAAACAACCCTGAAATTAGAGAGCATTCATGCTGGTGTAATTCAGTGGTAAAAGGAGAGACAAGTATAGTGAGAAAGAAAGCTGGTGAAAATTCCTGAAATACTGACCTTAAATTGGAAAAACAGAACAAGTTACTGATGAAATTTGACCATGAAAAAAAGGTGGCAAGTTTTAATTGAAGTGTTGGAGTGGGTCCAGAGGAGGATCATGAAGATTATCAGAGGGCTGGAGCAGCTCTGCTATAAGGACAGGCTACAAGATTTGGACCTCGTCAATCTGGAGAAGAGAAGGCTTCCAGGAGACCTTAGAGTAGCCTTCCAGTATCTGAAGGGAGCCTACAGGAGGGCTGGAGAGGGACTATTGACAAGGTCTTGCAATGACAGGACTAGGAGCAATGGGTTTAAACTGCCAGAGGGGAGATTTAGACTGGATGTTAGGAGAAAGTTCTTTGCAGTGAGGGTGGTGAGACACTGGCACAGGTTGCCCAGGGAGGTTGTGGCTGCTCCCTCCCTGGAGGTGTTCAAGGCCAGGTTGGATGAGGCCTTAAGTGTGACCTGTACTAGTGAGAGGTGTCCCTGCCTATGACAGGGGGTTGGAACTAGATGATCTTTGAGGTTTCTTCCAACCTTGCCTTTCTGTGATTCTATGATTTTATGAATACCTACACAAATTTCAAATGGAAAGCAACTATATTCCCTTTCACTACCTTTGAATTATAGAATCAGTCAGGGTTGGAAGGAACCACAAGGATCATATAGTTCCAACCCCCATGCCATGGGCAGGGACATCCTACCCTAGATCAGGCTGCCCACAGCCTCATCCAGCCTGGCCTTAAACACCTCCAGGGATGGGGCCTCAACCACCTCCCTGAGCAACCCATTCCAGGCTGTCATGTTGAAGAACTTCCTTCTCACATACAGTCTGGATCTCTTCATTTCCAGCTTTACTCCATTCTCCCTAGTCCTGTCACTACCTGGTAGCCTAAAAAGTCCCTCCCCGGCTTTTTTTGTAGGCCCTCTTCAGATACTGGAAGGAGGAGTTGCATTTTCCCTAGTTCTACTACATTTAGCCACTGACTTGAGCTATATTCATGGCCTTTTCTAATGTTTTATGCATACCACCTGTTTTACTGAATTCAGGTATATTCAGAGAACCACAGGAAACATCCAGGTTGGCAAAGCTCCTCAGGATCACCAAGTCCAACCTAGAACCCTACTCTACAAGATTCAGCTTAAACTATATCCCTCAGCACCACATCCAAATGACCCCTAAACATGTCCAGGCTGGGTGACTAAACCACTTCCTTAGGCAGTGCATTCCAGTGCCTGATCACTCTCTCCACGAAAAACTTTTTTCTAATGTCCAATCTAAACCTCCCCAGTCTCATCTTGAGGACATTCCCCCTTGTTCTGTCTCAAATTACCTGTGAGAAGAGACGAGTAGCAGTCTCTCCAGAATGTCCTGTCTCAAATTACCTGTGAGAAGAGACGAGTAGCAGTCTCTCCAGAATGTCCTTTCATGTAGTTGTGAATAGCAATGACATCTTCCCTCAGCCTCCTCTTTTCCAAACTGAACAGCCCCAACTCTCTCAGTCCATCCTCCTAAAATTTATTCCCTAGGCCCTAAAGAAGAGGGCAAGAATATTAATAAGGAAAAAACAATAAAAAGTTTTGGGGTTTGGTTTTTTTTCTAATATCCAATAGCAATATAAAGACAGAAAACAGCAAATAAAATTGAAAAAAAAAAACCCAAAACTGTAAGAGCAACACAGAAGAAAATGAATTGTTGAGATTGGATGGGTAATAAGGAGACAGACATCATGATATGGGAACACTTATTAACAATACAGCACTGTCAGAATTGATGGATTTCAAAGTTAACATAAAGCCATGACCAGAAAAAAAAAAAAAAATCTTGTATGAGATGTCTTGAAATACTAAAAACTTTACCCTAACTATACCATCTACTGCTTGTGTTTATTAGGAGTTGAACAAGGTTATTCTGTTCGTGCTCTTGATAGAACGAGTTGTGGAAAAGGTCAAAAGACAAATAATAGCTACATGGTCTCATTTTTAAACATGGGTAAGAAAAAAAGATTTCCTCTATTTTTTCCTTATTATTCCAGCAACAGATAATGATCTGTGTTTAGTGGCAGGCAGTGATTTATATTTCAAAGCAAGGGAATGAATGACACAGAGTTTCTTGGTTATGGCAGGTTGTAAACAATGCCTACATTTTATACACTTACTACTTACACAGGCTGGGTGGTGAATGTCTGGAGAGCAGCCCTGAGGAAAAGAACCTTGGGGTCTGGGTTGCTGAAAAGCTCAACATGAGCCTGCCGTGTGCACATGCAGCCCAAACAGAAACCGAGTGCTGGGTTGCATCAGGAGCAGTGTGGGCAGAAGAGCAAGGGAGGGGATTCTGCCCCTTTACTCTTCTCTTGTCAGACCCCACCTGGAGTACTGTNGTTTGAAGCGGAAGAGGGGAGATTGAAACTAGATGTTAGGAAGAAGTGCTTTGCAGTGAGGGTGGTGAGACACTGGAACAGGTTACCCAGGGAGGTCGTGGCTGCTTCCTCCCTGGAGGTGTTGAAGGCCAGGCTGGATGAGGCTTTGAGTGACCTGTAGTAGTAGGAGGTGTCCCTGCCTATGTCAGGAGGTTGGAACTAGATGATCATTGAGGTGCCTTCCAATCTTAGCATTCTATTATTCTATGATCCTCTTTTTTTTTACTTTTTTTCTTTTTACTTTTTTAGTTTACTTTTTTTTTTAACTTCTTTTTTCTTTTTTTTTTCTTCTTCTTTTTTTTTTTTTTTTTCACAGTTGTAAGTGGACGAATTGTTGACTCCAAGCCTTGATACATATAACAACAGAACTGGGGTGAATCTGGAAAGGATGCTGTTTTAAGACTGGACTTTTATAAACAAAAGCTTTTTTAATCTCATAGGAACAGACATTCAAAAGCAAAAGTATCCAAGCTTTGTGCTATGCCTTCCTACCACAGGTCTTTTCTCACTTGCTAAATAGCATTTGATACAAAACAGTTTTAGACAGACACTACATTAGTTTAATAGGGCAAATCCCTTAGTTAGTAAAATTTAAATACCTAGCACAATTTCACCATTTGTGGTTTTGTTCCTTTCATGTCAGTAGCAGTAGTTATGAACAAGTTATGGTTGTTAGCCATAGTTATTCAGCTAAAGAAAGGTTGTCTTATTTAAACAAACATTGACAGATTCCACAGCACCAAATTTAAGTGCAGCCCTTACAATCTTGTCTACCACAGACAAAAATAGCTTTAAGATCATGGCATTTATAGAATCATAGAATGGTAAGGTTGGAAGGGAGCTCAAGGATCATCTGCTTCCAAACCCTGCCATAGGCAGGGACACCTCCCACTAGTACAGGCCACTCAAGGCCTCCTCTAACCTGGCCTTCAACACCTTCAGGGAGGGAGCAGCCACAACCTCCCTGGGCAACCTGTGCCAGTGTCTCACCACCCTCACTGCAAAGAACTTCCTCCTAACATCCAGTCTAAATCTCCCCTCTACCAGTTCAAACCCATAATAGTAAGTAATAATAGTAGTAAGTAATAGTAGTAAGTAAGTAATAGTAGTAAGTAAGTAATAGTAGTAAGGAATCTATGATTACCTGCTTTGATGATTGTTCTTCACAGCTGAGCCAATTCTGCAACCATATTAGTGGCAAGGTTCATGGTAGATTACTCATCTGCAAAACTGCTTGCTATTAATATGTCTACTTTTATCCTCTGTGCTATGATTTATGATTTTAACAGAGAGCTTCTGTCTTCATGATGCAATTTACCAGTATTTTGGTTTGTGGGTGGGGGTTTTTGTTTGTTGATTGGCTTTGTTTTGTTTTGAAACTAACTCATTTGCAAATGTTGAAGAAACAACTCCTTGTGTACAGTGCCATACCATTGCTATAAAAGCGTTGATTTATTTTGCTGTAGGAGGACCTGGAAAAAAAAAAGATGATTCTACAAAATGTGGAGTCATTACATGCTTACTGCACATTTAATAATCTGCACCCTCTGCTCAAAGTCAGAATTTTATGCTCCTAAGTAATCTTTCTCTTTCTCATCCCTTCTGTTCATCCACTTCTTTACTTCATGTATAACAAATTTTAAATTATCTACAATAATGGTAAAGTCTTGTACAAAGCAAGGACAAGGACAAATAATTTTAGACAGATTTCCAGAGTTTCAGAATGCCAGAACACCAGTTTAAACCCATTGCCCCAATGACAGGACAAGGGGCAATGTGTTGAAACTGGCAGAGGGGGGATTTAGACTGAATGTTAGGAGGAAGTTCTTTACAGTAAGGGTGGTGAGACACTTGCACAGGTTGTGCAGGGAGGTCCTGGATGCTCCCTCCCTGGAGGTGTTCAAGGCCAGGTTGGAGGAGGCCTTGAGTGACCTGTAGTAGTGGGAGGTGTCCCTGTCTATGGCAGGGATCTTTGACGTCCCTTCCAACCTTACTGTTCTATGATTCTACATATATGTATATATCTATATCTTTAGATATTTATATATATTTATATTTATTCATATATATATATATATATATAAGGGGAAGTGGGGTGGTGGTAGTAAATAACATTATAATGCATCTGAAGCTGCATCTTTTAACATTCTCTTTGTCAAAAACTTCTAAGACTCCAATTTCCTCCCTATTACTTTCCCCCTTACTTTCCCATTTTCTGGTGTACTAATGCCATCCTTCCTTTTAATAACCCTAGAAATCTCTTTTACATGCAAAAATATTTGCAATATTTTAATTGCTAACATTTTAAAAACTGATTAACTCCTTTGTATTTACAGTGAAAATACTGGAGAGGTAGGCCCGAGCTAACTTCATGACATTCAACAAGGCCAAGTGTAAGATCGTGTACCTGTGTAGGCACAATCCCAAGCAGAAAGACAGGCTGGGGAGGGACCATTTATATGGTCTTGTAATGACAGGACGAGGGGCAATGGGTTTGAACTGGCAGAGGGGAGACTTAGGCTGGATGTCAGGAAGAAGTTCTTTGCAATGAGGGTGGTGAGGTACTGAAACAGGTTGCCCAGGGAGGTTGTGGCTGGTCCCTCCCTGGAGGTGTTCAAGGCTAGGTTGGACAAGGCCTTGAGTGACCTGTCCTAGTGGGAGGTGTCCCAGCCTATGGCAGGGGATTTGAACTAGTTGATCCTTGAGGTCCCTTCTAACCTTACCACACTATGATTCTATGATTCATGTGTCAATAGGTTCTGTTGAGTACCATTAGGGATTTTGTTTTGTCATTTAAAGTCAAAGGCAGAAGTTCATATGTATTCTATGATTTATACACTTCTCAATACTTTTTAATGGTCTACTGCTAGTATTTGAAGGAAAATTACTGTTGTTCCGCTGATTTAGGATTTTTTCTTTTATTTTAAGGACCTTGTACATCTGTAATAGGGCTTCACCCAGTCTTATTCCAAGCAGATACAGAATCTTTGGTTCAGGGTTTCACCACATAAAGCATTTACTATTGTAATCCTTTGTCAACGAGACTTTTTTTATCAATCCTTGTAAGACTTCAGGCTATGTAGAAATGCTTCTGTTTGAAATTAGACTAGCACAAGATTAAATCAGAGAAAGATTAAATCTCAGTAGCATGGTTTTGTCTAATATCCATGAATACATATTAAGTTTTATACTAATACAAAACCTTTTCTGAAAAAATGTAAAACTGTGTAAGCCCTATCCTTAAAAGCTCTACAGTGAAAAAAAAAAGAGATACATATGCATTATTTTTTTTGTTTCAGTACCTAAATGCATCCAAATATGACTGAACACCATAACAAAAAAAAAAAAAAAACAACCAAAAAACCAAATATGCAAATACTGTATTACAGTTTTTAGTACTGAAATTGATTATTTTGATTTATTTGTTGGGGGGGGGAGGGTTGACTATTAAGCATATTTTTTATTGTGAGTCCTATTTTTTCTTTTCAAGGTGTCAGAGACAGTTCGATTCTTATTCAAACAAAAATAATCAGCAAGTAGTCAAATATAGAATCATAGAATCATAGAATGGTAAGGTTGGAAGGGATTCCAAGGATCATCTAATTCCAACGCCCTGCCATAGGCAAGGACACCTGTCACTAGGACAGGGCACTCAAGGCCTACTCCAACCTGGTCTTCAACACCTCCAAAGAGGGAGCAGCCACAACCTCCCTGGGCAACCAGTACCAGTGTCTCACCACCCTCACTCCAAAAAACTTCCTCCTAACATCCAGTCTAAATCTTTCCTCTGCCAGTTTAAACCCATTACTCCTTGTCCTATCATTACAACACCTTGTCAATAGTGCCTCCCCAACCTTCCTATAGGCCCCCTTCAGATACTGGAAGGCTACTCTAAGGTCTCGTGGAAGCCTTCTCTTCTCCAGGCTGCAGAGCTCCAACTCTTGTAGCCTGTCCTCATAGCAGAGCTGCTGCAGGCCTCTGAGCATCTTCGTGGCCTCCTCTGGACCCACTCCAACACTTCCATGCCCTTCCTGTGTTGGGGGCTCCAAAACTGTAAACAGGACTCCAGATGGGGTCTGACAAGAGCGGAATAAAGGGGCAGAATCACCTCCCTTGCCATGCTGTCCACACTGCTCTTGATGCAACCCAGCACTCAGGTGCTTTCTGGCCTACATGCCCACACTGCAGGCTCATGTTGGGTTTTTCATCAACCCAGACCCCAAGGTCCTCTTCCTCAGGGTTGCTCTCAGCCATTCACCACCCAGCCTGGAGTTGTGTTTGGGATTGTGCCTACCCAGGTGCAGGACCATATACCTGGCCTTGTTGAATTTCATGAGGTTGGCCTGGGCACTCCTCTCCAGCCTGTCCAGGTCCCTCTGGATAGATCCCTGCCCTCTAGCAAGTCGACTGTGCCACACAGCTTGGTGTCATCTGCAAACTTGCTGAGGGTGCCCTCGATTCCTCTGACAATGGTATACCGTATATACCATGGATTTTCATTTGAAAAGACTTTAAAGTAATTATTTTTTTGGTCATGATTGTGAGGGGTGGGGGGGAAAAGGAAACAAATAAAACATAAGTATTCTTTACTAATTTAAAATATCTGAGAAAAACTAGCTAAGAAAAAAATACAGCCTGTGCAGGTATATTCTTCCATTTGACAAAGCAAGTCAATTTTTAAACTCCATATTCTTTTCCTACCAAACTGTATGGAAGATAGATCTACTCAGAAAACAAAGAAAGAGTTTGGTTTTGTTTTCCTCTACATTGTCCATCAGTAGTTTCAGATTCATTGCAATTCCTCTTCATGTGATGGGAAAGGATGTAAGATGTTGTTTAGTGGGCTGATTTTCAGCCAAAAGAAATATTATCACAAAGTTCTTGTCTTAATTTTTCTAAGTAGTGTTTGTCCTATAACAGCCACACTCCACTACTCCTGGAGTAGTGTCTTTCATGCATCATTCTTCCCCACCTTGACAGAAGTGCTTTCACAGCACAGGCAAGCTTGGCTTAAATATAATTTATTTCACTAAATCAAGAGGTGGAAAATTAATCACAAAAGTAATAGCTTACTTTCTTCATGAGGAGGGCATGTTAGACTCAACAGGCTAATTGGAAGAGTTGCATTGTGTGTCATGTTCCCTCTTCTCCCCAAGATATTTTCCAAATAAAGTTCAACTTCTTTATAAAAGGCTATGAAAACACCTAATGCCAAAAAAACAAAAACAAAAGCAAAAAAAAACCCCAACAAAACCCAACGAAACCACAAACCCACCCTAACAATCAAGTGAATGAGACTTGATAAGTGAATATGAACAAGATGAAGAAGATGAAGGTGGACTCTTCAGCCTGGACAAGAGAAGAGAAGGCTTCTAGGACACCTTATAGTAGCCTTTCAGTATCTGAAGTGGGCCCAAAGGATGGTTGGGAAGGGACTATTGACAAGGTCTTGCAATGACAGGACAAGGGGCAATGGGTTTAAACTGACAGAGGGGAGATTTAGAATGGATGTTAGGAGCAAGTTGTTTGCAGTGAGGGTGATGAGGCACTGGCACAGGTTGCCCAGGGAGGTTGTGGCTGCTCCCTCCCTGGAGGTATTCAAGGTCAGGTTTGTTGAGTGACCTGTAGTAGTGGGAGGTGTCCCTGCCTATGGCAGGGGGTTGGAACTAGATGATCTTTGAGGTCCCTTCCAACCTTACCATTCTATGATTCTGTGATTCTATGGTTCTATGAACAATCAAAAAGGTACAGAGGAGACAGGAACAAGTTGATGAAGCTTTGGAAAATAGTGAGGATTGACTTACTGTTGCAAAAAAGTTGAATTAATGGCAACACAAACAGGACCAGAAAGTGGCCTTTGTTTTAGATAATGGTTATATCAGGCAAGTGGATCAACTGATTTAGTGGGAAAATTACACTATAGGTTGTGAAAGGAAAACATGTCTAGTTCACTAATACGCTTGCTGAGATTGTTTGGGAAGAAATAAATCAAAACATTAGATAAGACAGTCTCAGTCTGTCTCTCTCTGGGGGCACAGTGTGTTGGGCGCTCCAGACTCTGGTTTCTCTTTGCAGATTAATCTTCACTAACCACTTTTCTTCTAACCCCCCTGGCTGATCCTCTTAATTTACCTTGTGCATAAGGCAAACCCTGGGGTAAGGTGTAGGGGTGGGGAGAATGTGGAAGGGTGGTTGGGAGCCCCTCCTGGGGTCTCTGATTTCTGGGAGGGGAGTTGTGTTGCTGTATTACCTTTAACTTGTATATTTCTGTAACTATTCCTGTCTATAGTGTATATCTCTGCTTGTACATTGTGCTGAGCTGTAAATAGAGCTTCAGTCCTTAACTTCCAGCTGGCTGAGTTCTTGTCTGGGTCATTTTACAAAGTGTGGGGGATGGGGAACTCCCAAACCATCACAGAAACATATTGGAAGTTTGTTAAGATCTTCAAAGAATTGTGAAACATGTATAGATGACAATAACTGGTTTTGATTTATTGTGTTTTGTTTTGTTTTAAATTTCTGCATCAAGAGCAGCGTGGCCAGTAGGGCAAGGGAAGGGATTCTTCTCTTTACTCTGCTCTCATCAGACCCCATCTGGAGTACTGTGTACAGTTCTGGAGCCCCCAGCACAGGAAGGACATGGAACTGTTGGAGTGGGTCCAGATGAGGCCAGGAAGATGATCAGAGGGCTGGAGCATGTATGTTAAATAGACTTGAATTATTTGATGAAGAGTAGAGATGCTATTTCATCCAATTTACTGAATTATGTTTTTCTTCCTCTATTCAATATTTTGATCTTATATTGTAGTAGCTTAAGCCAGCTGCACCCCATTTCTGTAGTCTCGGTTGAGTGTAGCATTTATAATGTGGAAATAGAACTAATAATTAAATGTCACCACTGTTCTGCTTTTGTTTAAGTCTTACAGGCCTTATTTTTGGCCAACAGAGTATAATAAACATGAGTGATGCTAATATGGGACACTGCAGATGAGAGCAGGAAGTGAGTGATTAGTATTACACTGCTTCAACTCTGCTAGGAAAGTGTTTTAAATGCTATTTTAGGAAAGGATTTCAGGTACTTTCCTCTGCAACTTTGCAATAACTTCACAGAATCATAGAATCAACCAGGTTGGAAGAGACCTCCAAGGTCATCCAGTCCAACCTAGCACCCAGCCCTAGTCAACTAGACCATGACACTAAGTGCCCCATCCAGGCTTTTCTTGAACATCTCCAGGGAGAGCGACTCCACCACCTCCCTGGGCAGCCCATTCCAATGCCAATCACTCTGTCAAGAACTTCCTCCTAATCTCCAACCTATACCTCCCCTAGCACAACTTGAGACTCTGTCCCTTTGGTCTGTTGCTGGTTGCCTTGGAGAAGATACCAACTCCCATCTGGCTACAACCTCCTTTCAGGTAGTTGTAGGTTCTACTTCAGCAAGATGGTTGGATCAAATGATCTCTAGAGCTTACTTCTCAACCATTCTATGATTCTGTAATTCCTAAAACATTGGTTTTGGCCATGTTACAAAATGAGTATGGTATAAATCCAAACACTTATGGCTATATAGAAATAAAGGTATAATCGTACATTAACAATATAAAATATAATGCAGAATCTAAAACCAGAGCTCTTCTGCCTTTTTTTTTTTTTTTTAATTGTGTTCTGTTGACAAAACCAGAGGCAACTTCAATATATCAGTGATACCATGTGATGGAGTAACTCACTTTTTCATGTCTACATCTGAGAAGCAGGTCTTGTACTAACTGAGTGTTTTGAAGGAATTTAGATTTGCTTCTGCATGAGCCTGAACACATCAACCACAGTTTTGGAACAGTTCTCAGTTCTACCACCTTCTCAAATTAACAGCTCTGAGTCAAGGAGGCTATAGTGGGTTTCTGAAGGTGTCCCTGTAATCCAAGGCAAGTAATCTGACTTCTAAGTTCAAAATATATATGGGAAAAAGTTAATGTGAGAAAAAATAACTTGAGTTACTCTACACTAAATATTTTTTTTTTTTTCACAATAAGAGAGCATTGCTCTTTCACTGAAAGTAACGCTGTTCCAGAATAATCTACTACTTTAAGATGAGAGAGGATATATTATAGAATCATAGAATGGTTCAGGTTGGAAGTGACTTCAAAGATCATCTAGCTCCAACCTCCCTGCCATAGGCAGGGACACCTCCCACTAGAACAGGTCACTCAAGGCCTCATCCAACCCAGCCTTTAACTGCACAGTAGATTATTTTCACTTAGTTTTTTACAATACAGTTATTTCTTCAGGTAGCGAGTCTCACTGTAATTAATATATTAATTACAGGAGGGCAGAAGGGCTCTGCAGCAGGACCTCAACTGCCTGGACAGATGAGCAGAGTCCAGTGGGATGGTATTCAATAAATCCAGGTTCTGGGTGCTGCACTTTGGCCACAACAAGCCCATAGAGAGCTATAGGCTGGGGCCAGAGTGGCTGGAGAGCAGTCAAACAGAAAGGGATCTGGGGGTGCTGATTGACACCCTCCTGAACATGAGCCAGCAGTGTGCCCAGGTGGCCAAGAAGGCCAATGGCATCCTGGTCTGCATCAAGAATAGTGTGGCCAGCCAGAGCAGGGCGGTCATTCTCCCCCTGTACTCTGCACTGCTTAGGCCACAACTTGAGTGTTGTGTCCATTTCTGGGCCCCTCAATTGAAGAAGGACATTGAGGTGCTTGAGTGTGTCCAGAGAAGGGCAACGAGGCTGGGGAGAGGCCTTGAGCACAGCCCTATGGAGAGAGGCTGAGGGAGCTGGGATTGGTTAGCCTGGAGAAGAGGAGGCTCAGGGGAGACCTTCTTGCTGTCTACAACTACCTGAAGGGTGGTTGTAGCCAGGGGGAGGTTACCTTCTTCTCGCAGGCAGCCAGTGACAGAACAAGAGGACACAGTCTCAAACTACGCCAGGGGAAGTTTAGGCTGGAGGTGAGGAGAAAGTTCTTGACTGAGAGAGTCATTGGCTGCTGGAATGGGTTGCCCAGGGAGGTGGTGGAGTCACCGTCCCTGGAGGTGTTCAAGGCAGGTTTGGACGTGGCACTTGGTGCCATGGTCTAGTCTTGAGGTCTGTGGTGATGGGTTGGACTTGCTGATCTTTGAGGTCTCTTCCAACCCTGGTGATACTGTGATTATTGGTAATTAACATCTATTAGTTGTATTGATTCCATAGCCTTCCATTTCTAATGGACTCAATGATTTTTTTACCTCTACATTGATAAGTAATTCATAGAGTCATAAAATAATAGAATCGTAGAATCATAGAATCAACCAGGTTGGAAGAGCCCTCCAAGATCATCCAATCCAACCCATTGTTTCAGCCAATCCGAAACCCCTAAATTAATATAAAAATCAAAGCTGGATTGTATGAATGTTGTTTCTCTTGTTTTCATGGGATTGCATTTCATGCGATAAAAAGATTAGTTATGCATGTTTATGTTACTGTTGAGTTACTGGTTCTCATCCATCATCTGTTTATTCTGATTTAAAAGGCAGAATTTTTTCCCCCTTCATCAATGTAGAATAGGATTTATATCTTTTATATATATATATATATATATATGGGCAAGGGAGGTGAACTCTGCTCTTGTCAGATCCCATCTGGAGTACTGTGTACAGTTCTGGAGCCCTCAGCACAGGAAGGACATGGAACTGTTAGAGTGGGTACAGAGAAGGCCACAAAGATGATCGGAGGACAGCAGCAGCTCTGCTATGAGGACACGCTACAAGAGTTGGGAGTCTTCAGCCTGGAGGAGAGAAGGCTTTGAGGAGATCTCATAGTAGCCTTCCAGTATCTGAAGGGGGTCTATAGGAAGTCTGGGGAGGAACTACTTACAAAGTCTCACAATGACAGGACAAGGGGCAATGGATTTAAACTGGCAGAGGGGAGATTTAGACTGGATGTTAGGAGAAAGTTCTTTACAGTAAGGGTGGTGAGACAGTGGCACAGGTTGTCCAGGGAGGTCGTGGCTGCTCCCTCCCTGGAGGTGTTCAAGGCCAGGTTGGATGAGGCCTTGAGTGACCTGTCCTAGTGAGAGGTGTCCCTGCCTATGGTCAGGGGTTGGAACTAGATCATCCTTGAGATCTCTTCCAACCTTACCATTCTATGATTCTATGATTCTCCTCTCTGCTCAATAATCTAACTAACCACTCTTCTTCTAATCACCCTGGCCAATCCTCCAAATTCACCTTGCACGTAAGGTAAACCCTGAGGTAAGTTAGAGGGGTGGGGAGAAGGTGGAAGAGTGGTTGGGAGCCCCTCCTGGGGACTCTGATTTCTGGGAGGGGGATTGTGTTTCTGTATTACCTTTGACTTGTATATTTCTGTAAATATTCCTGTATATTGTGTAAATATCTGCTTGTATATTGTGCTAAGCTGTAAATAGAGCTTCAGTCCTTAACTTCCAGCCAGTTTAGTCTAGGCTGGGTGATTTTACAAAACGGGGTGGGGGGGAACAACTCCCAAATCATCACAGCTATGTTTTGAAAAAAATTAACTATACATTGAAAAAAATTAAATTAAATGTCGAAGTTGTATTCCATTCTAAGAAAACTTGTATTTTCTCCTTCAGCCACTCTCTATGCTTCATGTGTCAGGTTTCACTGGTTTGCTTGTCCAATCCTCTGCAAACCTGGACACTCAGACTTTGGACCTCTGAACATCACTGACACACTTTTATGTCAAGCGCTGTGGCGCACACCACATCACCTTGGCATAACACTGTAAAGGTTACTGACCTGATAAAGTCAGACATCATCCTCAGAGGCTTTTAAGCTCTTTGAACTGAAAAACTCAGAGAAGACCAAAACACAACTATGCTCAATGTGGGCACCCTACTCTGAAAATCTTGACCTGGTGACCAAGATCAGCTGATTGATATAGATTTCTTTGGCAGTATGAATGTAAGCTTACCCTGCTAATGCCTCTCTACTATTGCTGTCTCTCTGTTACTTTATCCTATACCAACCAAGTAATCACAGAATCATAGAATCATGGAATGGTAAGGTTGGAAGTGACATCAAGAATCATCTAGTTCCAACCCCCTGACATAGGCACAGACACCTCCCACTAGGACAGGGCACTCAAGGTCTCATCCAACCTGGTCTTCAACACCTCCAGGGAGGGAGCAGCCACAACCTCCCTGGGCAACCTGTGCCTGTGTCTCACCACCCTCACTGCAAACAATTTCTTCCTAACATCCAGTCTAAATCTCCCCTCTCTCACTTCAAACCCATTGACCCTTGTCCTGTCATTGCAAGACCTTGTCAATAGTCCCTCCCCAGTCTTCCTGTAGGCCCCCTTCAGACATTGGAAGGCTACTATAAGGTCTCCTCGAAGCCTTCTCTTCTCCAGCCTGAAGAGTCCCAACTCTCTCAACCTGAAATGTTCAAGAGCCCTGAATGGAGAAAGGGGAAAGATGAGTAAATTTATGTAAGTGTAGCTACTCAAATATTGTGTGATTGCACTAATCAAACTTTATATGACCACAAAACACATATCTGAAGATGACAGTCACAGTTGGCTGACTTTCTGTATAGAAAAGAAGACAAAAAAATCACTTTCAGATTCTCGTTCATTTAGCTT
Source organism: Eubucco bourcierii (assembly GCA_013396675.1). Lineage (NCBI taxonomy): Eukaryota > Metazoa > Chordata > Aves > Piciformes > Ramphastidae > Eubucco > Eubucco bourcierii. Next base: position 46,273 of record VWZE01000014.1, read on the forward strand.
GGTGTAGATACCTACTTTAGAATAAGAAGAATCAGGACATACCTCCAGTCTGTCCAGGTACTTCTGGATGATAGTTCTGCTCATCAATTTATCAATTGGCCTTCTCTTCTCCAGGCTGAAGAGCCCCAACTCTTGTAGCCTGTCCTCATGGCAGAGCTGCTGCAGCCCTCTAAGCATCTTTGTGGGTTCCTCTGGACCCACTCCAATAGTTCCATGTCCTTCCTGTGCTGGGGGCTCCAGAACTGTACACAGTACTCCTCTTCAAGCAGATGAACCCACTCTTTTCTTAATATTGCTCTATCTCCTGCTTTTTTTAATATTCCCACAGCTTTGATTTGTTGCTTACTACACACTATGTGTTCTCATGGGCTGTTCCTTAAGGTAACAGTCTTTTGGTGAGGCACAGTGGAGATAGGTGCTTAAACGTCATTAATGCCTCCCTTTTACGCATTGGAAGACTTAGCCCTGTATTCTTACTACTCTTCAGTGTTATGCAATATTGAAATTTTGACCTTCCAGTGAACATCTGTAGCCAAGTTTGTCTATATTAAATAAGCAGTGCAGAATTACTCAAAGGTCAACTCATTCCCACTTATGTACTGTTCTAAGGAGGACTACTGTTCTAAGAAGTGCTCTCAACTTCACCGGTTTGTATCACCTTTCCTTTTTTATCATTTAGTATTTTAAAATAATTTATTTCTTTTTAGAATTTATTTCTTTTTTACCGTTTATTTCTCATCTTAAGATATTTTTATCACTTATCATTATTATAATTTTTAAAATAATTTATTTCTTTTTATCATGTATTTCTTTTTATCATGTATTTCTTTTTATCATGTATTTCTTTTTATCATGTTTTTCTTATAGTAAAATGTTGGTTAGGATTTACCTTTTTATTATTTATTTATTTTTATCAATTCCTTATCTTAAAATAGTTTAAATAATTGACGATTCTTATCATTTATTTTTTCATTGATTTCTTTTTAATAATTGCTTATCTTAAATATTTTTAATAATGTATCAAATTTATCATCTATTTTCTATCATTTATTTATTTTTATCATTTATTTATTTTTTATCATTTATTTACTATCATTTATTTCTTTTTTATAATTTCTGATCTTAAAATCTTTTTTATTAATTAATTTTTTCTAATTTATTTCTTTTTACAATTAATATTTAACACCTTTTTTAGCATTTATAATTTTAATCATTTTTAATAATTTATTTCTTTTTATAATTTATTTCTTTTTTATCATTTATTTCTTACCTTAAAATCTTTTTAAAACATTATTTTTTACCATTGATTTTTGGTCATTTCTTTGTTTTTATAATTAATTTCTTATCTTAAAATACTTTTAGTGTTTATAGTTTTTAATCATTGTTAGCATTTATTTATTTTTTAAAATTATTTCCTTCTTTATAATTTATTCCTTGTCTTAGAATAGTTTTTGCATTTATATTTTTTATCACATCATTTATTTATTTCTATCATTTATTCCCATCTTAAAATACTTTTAAATTTTATCTTTTATAATTTTTTTGGTCATTTATTAATTTTTATGAGTTATTTCCTATCTTAAAATTTTTTTTTAGCATTTATCTTTTTTATGACTTATGTCTTGATCATTTATTTCTTCTCTTAAAATCTTCTTTATCATTTATCATTTTTCTCATTTATATGATAAATGATAAAAAGGAGGTATTAATGACCTTTAAGCACCTATCTCCACTGTGCCTCACCAAAAGTCAGACTGTTACCTTAAGGAACAGCCCATGAGAACACATAGTGTGTAGTAAGCAACAAATCAAAGCTGTGGGAATATTAAATAAAGCAGGAGGTAGAGCAATATTAAGAAAAGAGTGGGTTCATCTGCTTGAAGAGGAGTACTGTGTACGGTTCTGGAGCCCCCAGCACAGGAAGGACATGGAACTATTGGAGTGGGTCCAGAGGAACCCACAAAGATGCTTAGAGGGCTGCAGCAGCTCTGCCATGAGGACAGGCTACAAGAGTTGGGGCTCTTCAGCCTGGAGAAGAGAAGGTCAATTGATAAATTGATGAGCAGAACTATCATCCAGAAGTACCTGGACAGACTGGAGGTATGTCCTGATTCTTCTTATTCTAAAGTAGGTATCTACACCAAGCTAAATGAACGAGAATCTGAAAGTGATTTTTTTGTCTTCTTTTCTATACAGAAAGTCAGCCAACTGTGACTGTCATCTTCAGATATGTGTTTTGTGGTCATATAAAGTTTGACCACAATATTTGAGTAGCTACACTTACATAAATTTACTCATCTTTCCCCTTTCTCCATTCAGTGCTCTCAAACACTTCAGGCTGAGAGAGTTGGGACTCTTCAGGCTGGAGAAGAGAAGGCTTTGAGGAGACCTTATAGTAGCCTTCCAGTATCTGAAGGGCGCCTACAGGAAGGCTGGGGAGGGACTATTGACAAGGTCTTGCAATGACAGGACAAGGGTCAATGGGTTTGAAGTGAGAGAGGGGAGATTTAGACTGGATGTTAGGAAGAAATTGTTTGCAGTGAGGGTGGTGAGACACAGGCACAGGTTGCCCAGGGAGGTTGTGGCTGCTCCCTCCCTGGAGGTGTTCAAGGTCAGGTTGGAGGAGGCCTTAAGTGAGCTGTCCTAGTGAGAGGTGTATGTGCCTATGTCAGGGGGTTGGAACTAGATGATCCTTGAGGTCCCTTCCAACCTTACTATTCTATGATTCTATGAATTAACCTTGCTGGGAAGAGACTGCAGCCTTTTATTCTCCAAACATCACCTCTTTGAGCTATATTCACAAAAGGATTTTCTTCTTTATTTTTTCCCCTATACCAGAAGTAAGTGCTTATAAATGATTGCATTACATAAAAATCTGAAATCTTATGTGGTAAACCCTCCGATTCATTTCATTCTCAGATGAAAAAAGGGACACGTAGGTTTCTGTAAGATGATGAAGTGAATGAATCATTTAAAAAAATAATGTGGCAATTGACCCATTTAGAAGTTACTGATGTCATTTTACAGAGTGTCTCAACTTTAGATATATATGATGTCACAATTTGTTTTTTTACAGTGATTTTAATGGACACTTCAAAAATCTTTTTACAAATATTTAACTCATGGACAGATTAAAATTCAACAGTTTGACTATCAACCTGTAAGTAGTTTACAATAATACAGTCAATCAGAAATAAAAGTATGTTTTGCATGTTGTGATGAGAACACTGCTATCAAAGTTACTTTAGAAAGTAACTAAAACTCTAAGCCAATTTATTTTTTTTATCGAAAAACATGTAAAACAAAATCCCAAGCACAAATACAGGTTGGGTGGTGAATGGCTGGAGAGCAGCCCTGAGGAAAAGGACCTTGGAGTCTGGGTTGATGAAAAGCTCAACATGAGCCTACAATGTGCACATGCAGCCCAGACAGCCAACCGAGTCCTGGGCTGCATCAAGAGCAGTGTGGGCAGCCAGGCAAGGGAGGGGATTCTGCCCCTTTACTCTGCTCTCATCAGTCCCCACCTGGAGTACTGTGTGCAGTTCTGGAGCCCTCAGCACAGGAAGGACATGGAAGTGTTGGAGCAGGTCCAGAGGAGGGCCACGAAGATGATCAGAGGGCTGGAGCAGCTCTCCTACGAGGACAGGCTGAGAGAGTTGGGTCTCTTCAGCCTGGAGAAGAGAAGGTTTCCAGGAGACCTTAGAGTAGCCTTCCAGTATCTGAAGAGAGCGTAATGGAAGGCTGGGGAGGGATTATTTACAAGGTCCTGCAACGACAGGACAAGGGGTAATGGGTTTAAACTGGCAGAGGGGAGATTTAGACTAGATGTTAGGAGGAAGTTCTTTACAGTAAGGGTGGTGAGGCACTGGAACANAAAAAAATTCTAAGAAACTATTTTAGATTCTGTTGAAATTCACATGAATCCTTCATTGGATCTGCATTTACACTGCTTCAGGAATAGTCTTCTATCGTGAACATGAGGCAGCAGTGTACACTTGCAGCCCAGAAAGTCAACCAGAGCCTGGGCTGCATCAGAAGTGTGGCCAACAGGTTGAGGGAGGTGATTCTCCCCCTTTACTCCACTCTGCTGAGACCCCGCCTGGAGTACTGCATCCAGTTCTGGAGCCTCTGTTACAAGAGGGATGTGGAGATGCTGGAGTGTGTCCAGAGAAGGGCCACGAGGATGCTCAGAGGGCTGGAGCTGCTCTGCTCTGAGGACAGACTGAAAGAGTTGGAGTTGTTCAGTTTGGAGAGGAGGAGGCTCCCAGGTGACCTTCTTGTGGCCTTCCAGGATCTGAAGGGAGCCTACAAAAAAAGCTGGGGAGGGACTTTTGAGGTTCTTGGGTAGTGATAGGACTAGGGGGAATGGAGAAAAGGTGGAGGTGGGGACATTCAGACTGGCCATGAGGAGGAAGTTCTTGAGCATGAGAGTGGTGAGAGCCTGGAATGGGTTGCCCAGGGAGGTGGTTGAGGCCCCATCCCTGAAGGTGTTTAAAGACAGGTTGGATGAAGCTGTGGGCAGTCTGTTCTACCTGTGGCAGGGGGGGGGTTGGGACTATATGATCCTTGTGGTCTCTTCCAAACCTGACTGATTCTATGATTCTAAGTGGCTGGGACGAAGCCCTTTTTGGTGGTCAGGAAGGGCTACAAAAGGAACATAGAAGGTTTAAACTCTACATGAGGAGAAACTTCTTTACAGTGAGGGTGACAGAGCACTGGAACAGGTTGCCTGGAGAGGTTGTGGAGTCTCCTCTGGAGACTTTTAAAACCCACCTGGATGCATTCCTGTGCAAAGTACCCTGAGTGATCCTGCCTTGGCAGGGACGTTGGATGCGACAATCTCTGGAGGTCACTTCCAACCTCTAAAGATCTGTGATCCTGTGATTCTTTCACTGCTTAGCTACAGATTGTCTTTACTGTTAGTTTTGTTTGCCATTGGCAGGTTTCCCATAAAAATGGCTGAATACATTTTGAATCCAATCAATCTATCACTGAATGAAGTATAGAGAATGACATTTGCAAAGAACTTGCAAACCTCCTTAAGTTGTAATGTAAGAAGCACACAGTTTCAAAGCAAACTTATGTATTTGATTTGTCATCTGAATTGTTCCACCACAGTGCATGCAGCTATCTAGCAGGTTTATTTCTTTATTAGTTTACTGGTGGTGGTTTTTAACAGCATGCATTTGGAAAAGGGAGAAAACAGAAAATGCAGAAATTGTAAGCTACTAAAAATAATTATTTAGGAGATTATTAAATTTCTAGGGTTTATATTATAGATGCCAAACATTTGACCATGTGTGAAAATTGGGGAACTCTTCCTCTTGCCCCTCTTCTCCCCATCCCATTCCAATTATTATAATGAACAATTTACCATTTACCATTATAATGAACCGTTAGAATGAACCATAACTTCAGCCTAAATTATCCAGACTCCTTCACAGAATCATAGAATGATAAGGTTGGAAGGGAACCTCAAGGATCATCTAGTTCCAACCCCCTGCCATAGGCAGGGACACCTCCCACTAGTACAGGTCACTCAAGGCCTCATCCAACCTGACTTTGAACACCTCCAGGGAGGGAGCATCCACAACCTCCCCAGGCAACCCGTTCCAATGCCTCACCACCCTCACTGTAAAGAATTTCCTCCCAGCTGTTGTCAGTTAAGAGCAATACCATGTGAAAGAGAGGGATGTAGAATAACTAAGTTAGGCTTCTGCTTGAATACTTTTTTAGTAATTCCTTTCATCAATGACAGTAAAGAAGATAAATAAACTAATCTCCCCCATCTAGAATAGCTTTTTCAATTATCTCTATTAAGATGGAAGAGAATTGTGACATGAAATGAGGGGATATGAAGCAGAAGATACTCTTTTTAAAGAAGACTAAAGCATATCCAAAGTTTTCATCAACAACAAGAATTTACAACAAGAATTTTTAAATGAAAAACATTTTAATTTTGGATGCCATTATTTTTACTTACCTATTTATTTAGTAATCAACATTTGTTCAAAAGACCAGTTTTCTTCTGAAATAATTTGGGGCTGATTAAAACATAGAGGATAATTATACCTATCTGCATTGATCCAGTCAATTTGATCAGTGGAATATCATCTGGTATCTATAATAGCCACATTCATTCTAATCACAATTGTGCCTATGTTATCTGGTGCAAGTTAGTAGTATTCATTTTCTACCTGTAGTAGTTTTCAGATTAAATTTATGCTGATCTATGTCTCTTCTGTTTCATTTTCAAGACTCCTTTATTCATGTTCTCATTGCCAACGGGAAGAAACTCAGAACAAGAACTTTCTTCATTATGAAACTTAATTAATAAAGTCATTCTCTTTGTTTTATTGCACTAATTTACAGATATTAGGTCTCAAACTTCAAATCTTCCTTCTATCTGAAGTTTTTTGATAGTAATATCTTTGGACACAGTATTACATTTGTATATGCTTGTGCAACATTCAGCTCAATAGGATCTCAGTCCCAAATGAGGCTTGTAAATTCAAAAGCAGAGTAAATACTTGCAGTTGTATTATCTTAGTCAGAATAATGGAATATACACAAACACATATCTGCAGAATGTACACAGAGAAAATGATTCCTATCAATATTTATATTTTGCCTTCATTCATCTGTTTATTTACAGAAATGAAAAAGCAGGACTGTGAGATAAGCTTTTCTGGTAAGAAATATTAGAGATTTCTAATTTAGGGTCCACAGTACTTTTATTTTACTATGTTAAGTAGTGACCTCTAAGAGCTAACATGGTAGAAAGTTAATATTATCATCACCACATTGCCTGTATAGAATCATAGAATGGTAAGGTTGGAAGGGACCTCAAAGATCATCTAGTTCCAAACCCCTGCCATAGTCAGGGACACCTCCCACTAGTACAGCTCACTCAAGGCCTCCTCCAACCTGACCTTGAACACCTCCAGGGAGGGAGCAGCCACAACCTCCCTGGGCAACCTGTTCCAGTGCCTCACCACCCTCACTGCAAACAACTTCCTCCTAATATACAGTTTCAATCTCCTCTCTGCCAGTTTAAACCCATTGCCCCTCATCCTGTCATTGCAAGACCTTATCAATACTCCCTTCCCAGCCTTCCTGTAGGCGCCCTTCAGATAGTGTAAGGCTACTCTAAGGTCTCCTCAAAACCATCTCTTCCAGGTTGAAGAGCCCCAACTCTCTCAGCCTGTCCTCATAGCAGAGCTGCTGCAGCCCTCTGACCATCTTCATACCCCTCCTCTGGACACGCTTCAACAGTTCCTTGTCCTTCCTGTGCTGGGGGCTCCAGAACTGTACACAGTTTCAGGTAGACAGCATTCTGTCTTTTTAAGGAAAAGACTTCACTGTTAATGTTATAGTGTCTTGCACTAGTGTATCATATGAATTTTATTTCTATTATTGCTGAAAATCGTGTAACACCAGAGATTTTGACCAAAACTTTCCTTTTATTGTTATGTTGCTTTCCATCACTAGTGCTCACTCCCATTTTGTGTGAATTATAACTTTGAGACTGATTTATCTATTGTTCTAGCTTTAAGAGGAGGTAAAAGCATTTAATAATTGTGCCTCTTAAAAGCGTTAGATTTACATTTGGATCTATTTTCTATTTCTCTTGGGGTTTGTAGGAGGTGTTCTTAGTCAAAGACAATGAATTGTCTAAGAGTGAATACACCTGTACTGTCACATTTCCTCCTCATAATAAAAAAACATCACGAGCTTCCAGTGTGATTTTTACATAGTTCATAAGAGAAGCTGGGAGACACCTTTCACAGGTTGGCTCTGGCCATTGTATTTACATCAGCATTAATAAAAAATCCCCAAACCAAGGGGCAGATAATGATTTTCAATGAAACCATGTGATGACTTGGGACTTACCATCCCCCCACACTTTGTAAAATGACCCAGACTAGAACTCAGCCGGTTGGAAGTTAAGGACTGAAGCTCTACAGCTCAGCACAATGTACAAACAGATATATACACTATATAGAGGAATAGTTACAGAAACATACAAGTTAAAGGTAATACAGAAACACAACTCCCCTCCCAGAAATCAGAGTCCCCAGGAGGGACTTCCAAGCACCCTTCCACCTTCTCCCCACCCCTATACCTTACCCCAAGGTTTGCCTTACACGCAAAATGAGCTTGGAGGATCAGCCAGGGGAGTTAGAAGAAAAGTAGCTACTGAGATTACTCAGCAGAGATAATAAAAAACCAGAAGTTGCTAGACCGAGATGCTGTGCCCCAGAGACTGACTTGTCTATGTTTTGAGTACTTTTTCTTAAACATCTCAACAAGCCTATGAGTGAAGTAGACATCACCAGTGTTTCATTTTCACAGCCTATAGTGTAATTTTCTCTATTAAAATATTCCAATTAGCCTCAAACCAGTACAAACCAAGAGCCTTTAGGTCATTACTTTTAGATTTGACTGAAAGACTTACACATTGGTATTTATCCAACTTATAAAATGTGTCTGACGGTATTAAGGAGCGGTTTGAATCTGGGTTAGATGTGAATTGTAATGAGGCTGATATAAAACTATTAAATGTTTTTATTAAATATAGAATCATAGAATCATAGAATGATAAGGTTGGAAGGGATCTCAAGGATCATCTAGTTCCAACCTCCTGCCATAGGCAGGGACACCTCCCACTAGTACAGGTTACTCAAGGCCTCATCCAATCTTGATATCCAATATATATAAAGATTTATCCAATATATATATCCAATATCTATATCCAATATATATAAAGAAAATTTCCCCAAACTAATTTACAATTAACAGACACAGATTCCATTATGCGGTTGATAAAACTCTCTTTACAGAATGTATGAATTTAATCAGATTAATTTAAATGATTTTAGGAAAGGTTTTAGAAAATTTAAACAACTGAAGACTTGAAGCACAAACTGCTGCTTAAAGGTTGAGCACAAACAGCCAACTGAGTCCTGGGCTACATCAAAAGAAATGTAGCCAGCAGAGCAAGGGAGGGCATTCTCCCCCTTTACTCCGCTTTTGTCAGACGACACCTGGAGTACTGTGTGCAGTTCTGGAGCCCCCAGTACAGGAAGGGTATGGAAGCGTTGGAGCGGGTCCAGAGAAGGCCACGAAGATGCTCAGAGATCTGCAGCAGCTCTGCTATAAGGACAGGCTACAAGAGTTGGGGCTCTGCAGCCTGGAGAAGAGAAGGTTTCCAGGAGACCTTAGAGTAGCCTTCCAGTATCTGAAGACGGCCTACAGGAAGACTGGGGAGGGACAATTGACAAGGCCTTGCAATGACAGGACAAGGGGCAATGGGTTTGAACTGGTAGAGGGGAGATTGAAACTGGATGTTAGGAGGAAGTTGGGCTACTCCCTCCCTGGAGGTGTTCAAGGTCAGGTTGGAGGAGGCCTTGAGTGACCTTTACTAGTGGGAGGTGTCCCTGCCTATGGCGGGGGGTTGGAACTAGATGATCCTTGAGGTCCCTTCCAACCTTATCATTCTATGATTCTTGTTCCCTGATAAAAATGTGCCTTACTTATGAGTAGTGAAGGCAGATTCAGAATGAAGGAATTCCTCCTGGTATTTTTCCATGTCCTCCTTTACAATAATATGAAGCGCTACATTAAGCACTAGTGAATGCATGTTAATGACATTCTTGGGAGACAAGCATTTATCATGCTTTCCACTGTATAAGGGAGAAACAATGACAGAGATATTACCCTGTGTTTCAGAATTGAATTTGAGAGATATGATCTGATTTCTTTTTTTAATATTAAAAACTAAAACATAACGAAACACAAAACGGTAATATAACTGCTCATAATTCAGGAAAAAAAATTAGTTATTTTACTACCTGTTCTGATTGTACATTTTGGCAGTCAGGGTTGTAAAGGATGAGAAGTCTCATGAATCTGGGGTAAAATTAATCTTATCTATATATAATGCTGCGATTCTGACCCACAAATTGGACGTAATTTTAAATGTCCAAACAAAGATACATGAGACTTAAGGGTCTGTGTTCCTACTGTCACCAGGGGAATTTTGAGTACTGACTGTGTTTCATAAATATGGGTCATAAGTGCCATTTGAAATATCTTAAGTTATATGAGACTGCAGCTCATGACACAGAGTCATGGAAGACCTATGCCTGTCTGCATTGGCATCTGGAATTCAGGTCAGATTTGCAATGGTACCTCAGTTGATTGAGGTCACAGCAAACATATGTCATTTGAATTTATGCCTGCATTGGGCTTCTGTGGACATTTAAAGGTGGAGGAGACATATTCCACAATATGCTTTGGATGAATATGGTACACCAAAATAATAATGGTTCCCCACTCCCCAAATTCCCTCCTCTTTCCAGCTCCCCATTTTCTACACACCAGTGCATTCCTCCAGCTTCTTATCTGTGTTCATATTCCAGTAAAGTCTATTTGACATCACACTCACCTGCTCATAGAGTATATTTTCACTGTTTTTTCCATCTAAGTCTTGTTTCACTGAGCTGTTTTGTCTTTTGTTTATTTTTTTTTTTTTCCTCTTTGGAATACTCCCTTTTTCTCTTTAGCACTGGTTCATTGTCAGATTCTTGTATCTTATTCTCTCATCCTGTCCATGTTCTGGATTTTCTTAGAGATTGAAACACATGGTTTCTTTCTTTAATATTTTGAACCTTCAGCATTGTGTTATCTCCACAACTACCTGAAAGGAGGTTGTAGCCAGGTAGAGGTTGGTCTCTTCTCCCAGGCAACCAGCAACAGAACAAGGGGACAGAGTTCCAAGTCGTGCCAGGGGAGGTATAGGTTGGAGATTAGGAGGAAGTTCCTGATGGAGAGACTGACTGACATTGGAATGGCCTGCCCAGGAAGGTGGTGGAGTCACTGTCTCTGGGGGTGTCCAAGAAAAGACTGGATGTGTGGTTTGAGGCTAATTAGAATATTTTAATAGACAAAATTACACTATAGGCTGTGAAAGGAAAACATCATGATGTATACTTCACTCATAGGCTTGCTAAAAAAATTGTTTGGGAACAACAACCAAAATATAAATAAGTCAGTCTCTGTCTGTCGCTTGCTGGGAGAGCAGCTGGGGTGGTCTAGCAGCTTCTGGTTCTGGTTCCTTTGCTAATTAATTTTTACTAACCACTTTTCTTCTAACTCCCCTGGTCGATCCTCCTAATTTACCTTGTGCATAAGGCAAACCTTGGGGTAAGGTACAGGGGTGGGGAGAAGGTGGAAGGGTGGTTGGGAGCCCCTCCTGAGGTCTCTGATTTCTGGGAAGGGAGTTGTGTTTCTGTATTACCTTTTACTTGTATATTTCTGTAAGTATTCCTGTCTATAGTGTGTATCTCTGCTTGTACATTGTGCTGAGCTGTAAATAGAGTTTCAGTCCTTAACTTCCAGCTGGCTGAGTTCTAGTCTGGACCATTTTACAAAGTATGGGGGGGTGGGGAACTCCCAAACCATCACACTGGAGGAGGCACTTAGTGCCATGGTCTAGTGGATTAGCTAGGGCTGGGTGCTAAGTTGGACTGGATGATCTTGGAGGTCTCTTCCAACATGATTGATTCTATGATCTTTTATTACCTACTTGAGAAATTGTAGAAAATTTAATAAAACAGTAAGATAGTCTTAAGTGTTAAAACCTGTAGTACCTGAATCCATTCTGGCTCAGAAAGGGCAAAATCAATCATGTATAGGTCTTTTGTTTTTTTTTTTTTTTAATTCCTAAACTCATGTGGTATGGTATTTTCCAAGGAGAGGTTAATCTTCTCCGGCAGAATGGCTAAAATTTCTTATTTTTAAACATCTCACATTATTTGCAAATAAAGTGTACCTTTTTTGATAAATACTGTCAGTCATACTAATAATCTTTTTTCACATCACCTGCCATAATCTCAGTGGGAAAGATAATAGAGAGGAATATGAAAGACATTGTGAGCAACCCATTCTGAAATGTTAGCATCACTGCATAGGAATACATAAAAATCATCAGATCATCTAGTTCCAACCCCTTGCCATAGGCAGAGACACCTCCAACTAGTTCAGGTCACTCAAGGCCTTGTCCAACCTGACCTTCAACACCTCCAGGCAAGGAGCAGCCACAACCTCCCTGGGCAATCTGTGCCAGTGCCTCACCACCCTCAATGGAAAGAACTTCCTCCTAACATCTAGTCTAAATCTCCCCTCTCCCAGTTTAAATCCATCTCCCTTTGCCTTGTCACTACAAGACCTTGTAAATAGTCCCTCCCCAGCCTTCCTTTATGTCCCCTTCAGATATTGGAAAGCTACTCTAAGGTCTCCTCCAAGACTTCTCTTCTCCAGGCTGCAGAGCCCCAACTCTCTCAGCCTGTCCTCATAGGAGAGCTGTTCCAGCCCTCTGATCATCTTCATGGCCTCCTCTGGACCTGCTCCAACATGTGACTTACAGGGGTCACCTGTAAGTCTACTGGCAAACATCTTTTTTACCTTTTCATGTCTTGCACATTCTATAATCCCTCAAACTTCAGTAAATGTCTGCGTCAGGCCACAGAATTGAACATGTGACCGTAAAGTTTTGGGTCCTTGTCATGGATGCCTCAGAGTGCCTGAAAGCTTGGGACCTTTTGTGAGCTAGGTAGCTACATAAACATCATGGTTAATGATGTTTATTGTTATAAAACCTATTGCACTGATAAAACTTAACATACTTACTATATTTATGAGTAGTAAAAATCCCACAGCCTATAAGGCATTTTTGATTGTACATACTTATATATGGACAGTAAGCAAAAATACAAAGAAAATTACTGGAAGCAAGGGACTGTGTTTTCCAACAGATGGATGCAAGGATGCACCACTACAGTTTGTGTAACTACTGAGTGAACAAAGGAGATGCAGCTATAACGTGTGTCCTAGTGGAGTTTCACACTGCATGCTACTATGTGAAATGGAATTTAAAGTATATTGATCCTTGAGTGGGATATGGATTTATCATTTTTCATTTAACTTCCACACAACTAATCCACAAAAGGATTATCTGAGGGCAAAGCAACTGCCTTCAGACATGCTTTTACAAGTTCCTTGACCTCTCCTGCTGGAAATGTTTACTTCAACAGGAAATTAAAATCATTAAAAGCAATTTAATGGATGCAGATTATCTCCCTTAATGTACTCTTGAAATTTTAATAAGAGACTTCCAGAAGCTAAAGCCATCAATATTCAAGTTCAAGATAACACAAGGTCTACAGGCAAAATGGATTAAATAGTACATTGGTCAAAATGGGACCACATCATTATCACTGAAATGTAATGTAAGGATATATTACTGCAAAGTAAGCTGCAGGGATAACCATTAGACACATATAAAAATAATAAGCATCATCTCTTATTTGCATCATTATATTCCAAGTATTCAGAAAACTAAATGAAAGAATTGGGTTAAGTGAGAAGGAATGGATAGGATATGAAAAGGATATAGTACGTATCACATCCTATTAAAGGACACCAAGTACATAGTATATTACATAGATTGTTTTGTTTTGTTTTTTAACTGTAAAACATAGTAATGATATTTCAGACTTTGAAACTCTTAACTGCTAATGTCTATCAAACCTCTGAAGATACAGCAGCTTACAACATTGTCCTCTATCACTGTGAAAGTCTGAATTGTCTCTCCCTTGTTCAAATCATCACAGATAAAGATTCCTTTGTTACCTTCCCAGACTCAGCCCAGATTCCTGGCTGAAAGCTCCGGCATGCAAATCAACAGAGATACAGCACCTTTGTGGACTTCCCAGACTCAGCCCAGATTCCTGGCTGAAAGTTTGGGGATGCAAATCAAGAGAGATACAGTGTCTTTGTGGACTTCCCAGACTCCAGTCTGGCTCAAATGCCCAGGATGTGGACACCTTACACCAGCTACCAAGAAAAGAAAAGGTTTATGTGTATTTCTAGGTCTTCTAATATCTAAAGTTCTTACAATCATAGAATCATAGGATGGTAAGGTTGGAAGGGACCTCAAGGATCATCTAGTCCCAACCCCCTGCCATAGGCAGGGACACCATTTTCTATAAAAAACTAATTAATACTGGCAGATACAGTCCTATCTATGTTTTGTATTCTTATTCTTACACATTTCAGCAAGCCTATGAGTGAAGTAGACATCACCATTGTTTTGTTTTCACAGCCTATAATACAATTTTCTCCATTAAAATATTCCAATTAGCCTCAAACCAACACATTCACGCAGAAACAGCTACATAAATAATTATTTCTGTATTTGTATTTCAAAAGAGTTGCATAAAATGTGTACAGTCCTGGAGTCCCCAGCACAGAAAGGACATGGAAGTGTTGGAGCAGCTCCAGAGGAGGCCACAAAGATCATCAGAGAGCTGGAGCAACTCTGCTATGAGGACAGGCTACAAGAGTTGGATGAGGCCTTGAGTAACCTGTACTAGTGGGAGGTGTCCCTGCCAACCCTGCAGGGGGTTGGAACTAGATGATCCTTGAGGTCCCTTCCAACCTTACCATTCTATGATTCTATGATTCTAAGAGTTGGGGTTCTTCACCCTGGAGAAGAGAAGACTTCAAGGAAACCTTAGCATAGCCTTCCAGTATCTGAAGGGGGCCTACGGGAAGGCTGGGGAGGGACTATCTAAAAGGTCTTGCAATGACAGGCTGAGGGGCAATGGATTTAAACTGGCAGAGGGAAGATTTAGACTGGATGGTAGGAGGAAGTTGTTTGCAGTGAGGGTGGTGAGACACTGGCACAGGTTGCCCAGGGAGGTTGTGGCTGCTCCTGGAGGCCAGGTTGGAGGAGGCCTTCAGTGACCTGTACTAGTGGGAGGTGTCCCTGCCTATGGCATGGGGTTGGAATTAGATGATCCTTGAGGTCCCTTCCAACCTTACCATTCTATGATTCTATGATTCTATGATTTGTCATGTTCTAATGTAGGAAACACCACTATGAGCATCATCTCCTATCTCCCCATCAGACATTAAGTCTAGTGTAATTTACTGGAACTGTGCTCAGTAAATGTGGGAAAAATGGGGCAAAGAAGGGAGGTGTGATGATGATTCATGAGAAAAATGACTAAATGCATGCAGAAACCAATAAAGCTGCAAACCCATTTTAAAACAAACTTGTAGCAATGCATTGGATTATATGTATGAATGTGTCAAACTAGGAAGGAGATGGACAAAGCTCTTAAATTTCTTTTCTTTTTTTTTTTTTTCTTTTTTCTTTTTTTTGGCCTGGTTACTTCTGAATAAAAATGAAGATAATCCTGTGTCACAGGCAGGATACCAAGCTGCTTCTATTTTCTTTTTTTATTGTGTGGCTCTTGCATTCCCTCAATAATTCATACTTCAAAGCAAAGACATCAAAGAGCCCAACACCAATTTTATTGTAGTCTATAAATTCAGGTGTTTCACAACAATGTGGGAGAGGTGATTTAATCTATTTAGAAAGAAAAAGTACTTAAACAACTCACTCCCTCCATAAGTTTATCATGTGAAAGATTCCAACAGCTTTCAACTGAACCTCATGCAGCCATGGTGAAATGAACAGAACCTGGTAAAACAGATAAATTCCAAGTGGAAACAGATCATCCAGTACCTCTCTTAATTGCAGCCAAGCTAAGGTGTAGTGTAGAATCTACTCTACAAGCTAGAGAGCTCCTTAGCATGCCTGGGAACTTGTGTGCTATATGGAAATGCGAAATGATTTCATGAGGCAGCAGGATGACGGAGTATAAGGTTTAGATTGCCACATTATTAATAATTATTAATATTGTACACTCACTGATTTGATGGATGTGAGTAGTGTGGGTGAGGCTAATAAAAAGGGCACATATGTTTAGATAAAATCCATATACAAGACTTTCCAGTAACATTATAATATGTTCAAATCAAATGTTTCACAGTATCCATTGTAGTGAGCATTAGGAATTGACTAACTAATATAGAAAAAGAAGGACAGAAAGGAAACAGGAAAAAGTATACACATTCCTCAGAAACTGAGACATAAAAGAAACAGGGTCAAATCTTAGCAACCAGTGTTCTAGTGTCTTGGTGAGACACTGGCACAGGTTGCCCAGGGAGGTTGTGGCTGCTCCCTCCCTGGAGGTGTTCAAGGCCAGGTTGGAGGAGGCCTTGAGTGTTGGAGCAGCTCCAGAGGAGGCCATGAAGATGATCAGAGGGCTGGAGTAGCTCTGCTATGAGGACAGGCTACAAGAGTTGGATGAGGCCTTGAGTAACCTGCACTAGTGGGAGGTGTCCCTGCCTATGGCACGGGATTTGAACTAGATGATCATTGAGGTCCCTTCCAACCTTATCATTCTATGATTCTATAAATTCACTTCAAACAGTGATCTCTGAGCTTATGCCTAGGCACAGTTCAAGGGATCAAAGGCATCTGAGACCATTCCCACTGGACTATATGGTTGAGTCCATGGTATGGAGTCCATACATTTGGTCCATTTCACCGTGCTCAATCTTGTAACATTATTTGAGGAAGTTTTATTTTCAAAATCTCTCTGTTACCTTCTTGTCTTACACATTAGAGACATCATTTGATGTGTTGCAATGAAGCTCTCACAGTTTTTGCATAGCTGAACTGAAAATGATCACTATTCAACAATCACTTGGGTACCAGATGGGGCTAGAGGTGTTGTCCATGCTACCATACTGTGTTCAAGCAGTGAGGTTTTACCCATCCTCAGGACCAGACTGCAGTGTCTATTATGTCTCTATAACAGGCATAGGCTGAGCAGCTGTCACGGAGTTCAGCAAGACTTCACTGATGCTTTTCTTTAGCTGGGAATCATTTTGATAGCGTGCTCACCATGTTTATACTACTAAGCAAGCTGCAGTGTGGGTGGAAAGGAGAAAAGGACAAACTCAAATACAAGGGGCCCTTACCGTTCTATGATTCTAACCAGAAAATATTTTTCCATGATTACTTAATACTTGTTAATATTAATAAATTAATGTTTATATTAATACATTAATGTTCATATTAATAAATTACTTATAACTTGAACCCTGTAAGTCAGATTTATATGGAATTGTAATTTTTAACTGATGTTGTTTTGCCAACATAGACTGTATATTAAATTCCACAAAAGCTACAATCAGAGTTGCAACTTGCCATAATTGGAGATCACAGGGCACAGTGTTGTAGCACTATTTACTGTACATTCACTGGGAACAAAACAACTAATATGTTTAAGAGAATTTGACTCTCCCTTCATGATCAAGATGCCTTTCAGTGTGAGAACTTAGGAATTTTTATATATTCTGGACCTCCTTAAAGCAGAGTGGATAGAAGGAGGGAGATGCCACAAACTGCCTTCTAAACAGAGAGAACACAGAGCAAAGAAACATAGAATCATAGAATGGTAAGGTTAGAAGGGACCTCAAAGATCATCTAGTTCCAATCCCCTGCCATAGCCAGGGACATCTCCCACTAGTACAGGTCACTCAAGGCCTTGTCCAACCTGGCCGTCAACACCTCCAGGGAGGGAGCAGACACAACCTCCATAGGCAACCTGTGCCAGTGTCTCACCACCCTCACTGCAAAGAACTTCCTAACATCTAGTTTAAATTTCACCTCTTTCAGTTCAAACCCATTGCCCCTAGTCCTGTCATTGAAAGACCTTATAAATAGTCCTTCCCCAGCCTTCCTGCAGGCTCCTCGATGCCTTCTCTTCTGCAGGCTGCAGAGCTCCAACTCTTGTAGCCTGTCCTCACAGCAGACTTGCTGCACCCCTCTGATCATCTTTGTGGCCTCCTCTGGACCCACTCCAACTGTTCAATGTCCTTCCTGTTCTGGAGGCTCCAGAACTGCACACAGTACTCCAAATGGGTTCTGAGGAGAGAAGAGTAAAGGGGCAGAATCCCCTCCCTTGCCCTGCTACCCACACTGCTCTTGATGCAGTTGTCTGGGCTGCACTCACACTGCAGGCTCATGTTGAGCTTTTCGTCAACCCAGACCCCAAGAATATACATTTAGCAAGTTTGCTAATGACAGAAAACTAGGGTGAGTGGCTGATACACCAGACAGTTGTACTGCTCTACAGAGCAACCTTAGATTCATAGAATCATACAATCAACCAGGTTGGAAGAGACCTACAGCCCAACCTAGCACCCAGCCCTAGCCAATCAACCAGACCATGGCACTAAGTGCCTCCTCCAGGCTTTTCTTGAACACCTCCAGGGATGACAACTCCACCACCTCCCTGGGTAGCCCATTCCAATGCCAATCACTCTCTCTGGCAACAACTTCCTCCTAACATCCAGCCTAGACCTCCCCGAGCACAACTTGAGACTGTGTCCCCTTGTTCTGTTGCTGGTTGTTGGGAGAAGAGACCAACCACACCTGGCTACAACCTCCCCTCAGGTAGTTGCAGACAGCAATGAGGTCACCTCTGAGCCTTCTCTTTCCCAGGTTAATCCACCCCAGCTCCCCCAGCCTCTCCTCACAGGGCTGTGCTCCAGGCCCCTCACCAGCCTTGGTGCCCTTCTCTGGACACATTCCACTACCTCAACATCTCTCCTGAATTGAGGGGCCCAGAACTGAACACAGCACTCAAGGTGTGGCCTGACTAGCGCTGAGTACAGAGTCAGAATAACCTCCCTTGTCCTACTGGTCACACTCTTCCTGATCCAGACCAGGATGCCATTGTCTCTCCTGCCCACCTGGGCACACTGCTAGTTCATGTTCAGCTACTATCTACCAGCACCCCCAGGTCCCTTTCTGCCTGGCTACTCTCCAGCCACTTTTGTCCTCAGCCTGTAGCACTACTTGGGGTTGTTGTAGCGAAAGTATAGAAGTCTGCACTTAGCCTAGTTAAATCTCATCCCATTGGCCTCTGCCCACCCATCCTGCTTGTCCAGGTCCCTCTGCAGATTCCTCTTACCCTTGGTTATAAAGATGGAGCCAGACTCTTTCCAGTTGTTCCTAGTGCAACAGGACAAGAGAAAATGGGCACAAACACAGGAAATTAATTCTGAACATAAGAGAACGTTGTGAGGTTGACTGAACACTGGCATAGGTTGCCCAGAGAGGTTGAAATATCTCCATTCTTGGAGATATTCAAAAACCTGAATGTACCTGAACAGCCTACCCAAGGTGACCTGCTGTTACAAGAATGGGAACCTGATGATCTACAGAGCTCCCTTCCAGTCTCAAACATTACATGATCCTGTGAAAAACACAGCCTGTCCATGTCTTAATGAAGTTCACTTTGCTTGATCCTGATCACCTGAACTAATTTTCTATATAGCCAATGAATACCTGAGAAAAATCAGTCAGAAATGCTACGTAATGAGCAGGTCCTGGAAGAGCAAAATCTAATTATTAATCATAATTTGTTGTCTGGAATGTTTACAGAACACCATGACCCTCTTATTTAATGAATTGCTAATTTGTGGAAACAGGAAATATTTTTTACTTTAAGAGGCAAGACTAATTGTACAATATTGCTAAAAAAATTACTTGAAATTTACAGCTTTAAGAAATATTATCCTCATGAGTCTTGGAGTTCTCTTTTTCATAGAAAAGTGATATCCTGAAGCTCTATAAAACTAGATTCACATTGCATTGGTATGAGATTTGCAGTTGCAGAAGTTCTGATGTGGTTTCAAAGGCATGATTTTTTTTGACCAGTTTCCAGGAATTTCTGAGGAGTATCAAATCCTTAATCACAGCCAGTTGTTTAGTGATGGGGTCAGGAAAGCCAAGGGATGCTTGGAGCTGAATTTGGCAGGTGATGCAAAGAATAATAATAAGGGTTTCTATCGGTATGTCAGAAAAGGAAGGGCAGGCAAAGTGTATCACTACTGACAAGCAGGACTGGTAAACTAGTAATTAACAAATTTGCCACAGTTATAGAATCACAGAATGGTAAGGTTGGAAGTGACCTCAAAGATCATCTAGTTCCAACCCCATGCCATAGGCAGGGACATCTCCCACTAGTACAGGTCACTCAAGGCCTCCTCCAACCTGGCCTTGAACACCTTCAGAGAGGGAGCAGCCACAACCTCCCTGGGCAACCTG
>VWZE01000014.1:74394-118810 GCA_013396675.1 Eubucco bourcierii
TTTTTTAACTTACAAATATCATCACCTTAAAATTAACAAAAGGGTTTTGTGGAACAGAGTTCTTTACTGCAAAATTAATTTTCTTATTACAGTAATTATTAGTTACTATTACTGTTATAACAAATCTTGTCATAATTATTCCACAAATCCTGTTACCATCTAAATATGGAAAGATTATATCAGATTAGATTATTTATTTATTCAAATTTTGATAGAACATTAAGAAAATTCTTTTCTCTGAAGGTATAAATAGGAAGACAATAAAAATTCCAATTATGATGCTCTGATACTATTGCTTTACACTGTCAAAATACTATGGAAACTTTTTTTGGTTTAGGGGCTTTGGTTCAACTGTTGATCTTTGAAGCACTTGAATAATCATATCAAATGAATAATTATGATATACTTAAAAATATACTTATCATAGAATGGTAAGGTTGGAAGGGACATCAAGGATCAGCTAGTTCCAACCCTCTGCCACAGGCAGGAACACCTTCCACTAGCACAGCTCACTCAAGGTCTCGTCCAGCCTGGCCTTGAACACCTCCAGGGAGGGAGCAACTACAACCTCCCTGGGCAACCTGTGCCAGTGCCTCACCACCCGCACTGCAAACAACTTCCTCCTAACATCCATTCTAAATCTCCCCTCTGCCAGTCTAAACCCATTACCCCTTGTCCTGTCATTACAAGACCTTGTCAATAGTCCCTCCCCAGTCTTCCTGTAGGCCCCCTTCAGATACTGGAAGGCTACTCTAAGGTCTCCTGGAAGCCTTCTCTTCTCCAGGCTGCAGAACCCCAACTCTTGTAGCCTGTCCTCATAAGAGAGCTACTGCAACCCTCTGAGCATCTTCGTGGCCTCCTCTGGACCCGCTCCAACAGTTCAATGTCCTCCTGTGCTGGGGGCTCCAGAACTGCACACAGGACTCCAGGCAGGGGTCTGACAAGAACAGAGTAAATAGGTAGAAACACCTCTGCCCTGCTGTTCTTGATATAGCCCAACACTCAGTTGGTTGTCTGGGCTGCATCCTGTGGCTCCTAAAGTCCATCTCGATTGAAAGTGCAGATTGATAAAGTAATTTATATTCTTGACAGAGTCAGGAAACGAGCATTAGCAAGACTCTTAGTTTAAAGAATCAAGCTTTCAAACTCTCTCTGATGCACTTCAATACAATTTGGATTCAGCATCAGTGCATAACATTGCAGTACTAAAAACATCAGGGGGATACTTCTGATTTCAGCTCAGTTGGAGCCAAGAAACTACACTAAATATTGTCTGTACCCTCTGAAATGTTGGCTTATGGTGCAACTAATCCATCTCAAGATCATTTAGATCTTGAGCTGATGTCTTAATTTTAAACTTCCATTGTCCCAGTGCAGAAGAATTAAGACATAAATGATGTCAAACTCATAGGTTAGTTTTATTGCATTCACACATTTTATGCACAAGAGGATAAGGATAGGGAGAAGTAAGGGGGTGGGGGTAGGAGTGAAAAAAAAAATTAAAGAAATACCCTCCTGAAGAGAGAAGAGACCACCCCAGAGAGTTAGTGTCCCAAAAGTCCTTTTCAGAGTGGATGGAGGAAGAGTTCCCTCTGTAGGTCAGGGCTTCTCTTCTTTTACCTGACTGCCTCATTGAATATGCATTTTCTTCTGGGAATCACTTGGCATTTTCCAGGAGTGATTTGCTTAATCATGCCCACTATCCAGTGGTACTGGGCAGGCTCAGTGTCATCATTAGAAGAGGGTTTCCAGGGTTGAGCCCCCTTTGTCCTGCTGATGGTCACTCTTGTTGAGAAACAAGGAGCTGCCAGTCTGCAGTTGGGTCAAAGTGAACATCACCTTCCAAAGCAGTAAGTCTTCACCTCCTGTGTGTGCTAGGTGACATTAGCTTGGTGTTGTAGCTGTGGTGGTCATCTAGTCAGTGCAAGCTGTGCAGTCAGGTAGGTCATCTCAAGACAGTATCCACAAGTTCACCCTGCATTCCCCCAGGTTGGTTCCTTGTCTGGTCATTTGCATGTTGGAGTCTGAGATCCTGCAGGGGGCTTTCCAGGATGGTGAATGTAAACAGAATGTCTGCTTCACATTTCTCAGAAGTTTAGCTCAAAGCAAGTTATTCTGAGATGTTTGGACATGTTGTTTGTCTCAGTCTCTGACATAGGAATAAGGAGGCAGCAGGAGTATATAACTTTGTAGTTAGATCTGTCATTAGAATATGTAGAGACATTGATCAAGTGAATGCTTTTATTATAGTGTTGCCTAACTAAATATAATCACAGAAGCAGAGGTTTGATCCTTACCCATTAGGTGAACTTTTCAACACAAGTCTTTGGAGTTCAAACACACATATACCTGTATATGCATTAATTTTCTTCCCCTAAACCTCTTTCCTGTACTTCTATCTTGTCACTGCCCCTCAACGCTTTTCCACAGAAAAGTCTGCAAAAGTGAGAAAAATTAGAATATCTCCTTGCTGACACACAAAAGACTGAGTCATCACATATATCATGAAATAATACCACCTTTATGATGTCATAGAAGTGTTCAAGGAGTTTCTTTGCAGCTGAGGGTGAGGCTACCGAACTATGAATTGCTAGTGGAAAGCAGCACAGCAAAATAAAACAGGGAGGGAAGATTAAGACATGTGTGGCTATGAACCACCTCTCTGTTACTTCTGACTCATCATGTCATATCAATCCTCTTACACTGGCAACCAGGTTGTACAACTGGAAAATTAATAAAGAAAGACTCAAAATGAGGAGAAACTTATCTGCAGTGAGGGTGACATCTTTACAAGGAAGTAGAAAGAAACAGTTAAATATAAAGGAACACAGGCTAGGTAAGGAGGCCCAGCCAACACCTATGGGCAATGTTAGTGACCATAAATGCTCTAGCCTGCCTAACTGGGGGGGGCACCAGCCCCCCTGGCCTTTGTTCCACTCTCATTCACCCAGTGTGCACCATGAGGACTCACCAGTGATGATGGGAGGAGGATCCCTGTGCCCAGTCAGCCACGGTTTGGGGTTTCTGTCTTTCCTGGGGCAGGTTATAATGGGGAATGAGCAGGAAGGGCAAAGTGGTGACACTTGGGGAGAGAGGAGACTCCAATAGAACACAGGTGCTCTGGATTTGGAGGGGAAAAAGGGGCAAATACAGGGGTGGGAAAGCGGTAGATATGGGGGAAAAAGGGGAGGTGATGCTGAACGGTGGGAGATGGTGAAGAGGATGGAGAGGAGAAAGATGGAGATGAAAAGAGGAAGGTGGGGGGGGAAGGAACGAGATGGAGAGGAAAAGAGGAAGATGAAGGGGAATGAGGAAGATGGAGAAGAAATGAAAGAGATGGGAAGAAAAGAAGGAAGATGGAGGGGAATAGGAGATGGAGAGTAAAGGAAAGAGATGGAGGAGAAGTGAAATTTTAAAAAATAATGAAAACTGGACTGTAGTGTCTGCATTGAAACCACCCTTTTCATAACCAACCCTTTGTCATTTCTGCTTGAAGTAATAACCAGACATCTTCACTGGCTCACTATGATGGCTGAAGAAGAGGAAGTCACACCTGTCTGAGGGAAAAAATGAGGAAATAAAGAGGAAAACAAATAAATAAAAATGAAAACCAAATGCAAATTATAAATATGTATATACAAAGTGTGAGGTCTTTCAGCAAGTTCTCCATGGGTCAGCAATGTGCCCTTGTGGCAAAGAAGGCTAATGACATCCTGGGGTGCCTCATGAAAAGTGTAGCCAGCAGGTCTAAGGAGGTTCTGCCCCTCTACTCTGCCCTGTTGAGACCACACCTAGAATTCTGTGTCCAGTTTTGGGCTCTTCAGCTCGAGAGAGACTGAGATGTGCTGGAGAGAGTCCAATAGAGACCCACAATATACAAGCAGAGATATACACTATAGACAGGAATATTTACAGAAATATACAAGTTAAAGGTAATACAGAAACACAACTCCCCTCCCAGAAATCAGAGACCCCAGGAGGGGCTTCCAACCACCCTTCCACCTTCTCCCCACCCCTATACCTTACCTCAAGATTTGCCTTATGTGCAAGGTGAGTTTGGAGGATCAGCCAGAGGGGGTTAGAAGGAAAGTGGTTAGTGAGGTTACTCGGCAGAGAGAAGAGGACCCACTAGCTCCCAGATAAAGACCGAGAGACTGCCTTATCTATGTTTTGAGTACTTATTCTTATATATCTCAGCAAGCCTATGACTGAAGTAGACATCACCAGTGTTTTCTTTTCACAGCCTATAATAGAATTTTCTCTATTAAAATATTCCAATTAGCCTCAAACCAGCACAGATCTTGTGATCACAACTGATTAGCTACAGTCAACCTACAGCTTTAGCAGTAAGACCTATCACATGCTGAATCGTGCAGATATTGCTCCAAGGTGAAAAAAATATCATTTAACTTATGGAGTATTGAATAACTTTTCTAAAGGCTCTTTCTTCTTTTTTCTAATATTAGAAAATTATTGCTTTCTTTCCTCTGGTTTTACTAATGAATATATTTTGCTGAGTAATGGAGTCACAGAGAAGAAAAGTAGGAAGACAGGCTACAAAATATACAAATTGTCTGATTTTTTTTTAAGTGATGCATTGCATCTATGTCCAAGATCAAATGAAGATGACTTTCCTCCCCAGGCTTAACCAAACAGTTCATTGAGATTCCATTTTGCCTTTACAGAGATGCACAAAAAAATTAGAACAAATCTAATATATACTTGAAAATGTTTGTTTTTACAAAGGTTTGGAGATAGAATTTAGGGTACAGGAAAGCAAAGAGAAGAACTGTCAAGTTTTTGCACAGTATGACTAGGGGACATTTAAAATATGGCATTTAGCACTGAAGCAGCATGCGGAAAATAACAGAAGGACAGAAGAAAAATTAGACTTATCTTTATGCTTAATTGGTAAGGTAGTCACACAAGAAGTAGAAGATCCAGATTCTGACACTTTCAATTTTTAAGAAACCTCACAGGCATACATGAAGTTGCCTTGCATCAGTGTGTGTTCTTATCAACCCTGCATATGCACCCCAGACAGCAAACTTAGCCCTGGGCTGCATCAAGAGCAGCATGGTCAGCAGGGTAAGGGAGGAGATTCTGCCCCTTTACTCTGCTCTCATCAGACCCCCACCTGGAGTCCTGAGTGCAGTTCTGGAGCCCCCAGCACAGGAAGGACATGGAACTGTTGGAGTGGGTCCAGAGGAGGCCACCAAGATGCTCAGAGGGTTGCAGCAGCTCTCCTATGAGGACAGGGTGAGAGAGTTGGGGCTCTTCTGCCTGGAGAAGAGAAGGCTTCGAGAAGCCCTTATAGTAGCCTGCCAATATATGAAGAAGGTCTACAAGAAAGTTGGAGAGGGACTATTGACAAGGTCTTGTAATGACAAGACGAGGGGAATTTGGTTTAAACTGACAGAGGGGAGATTTAGACTGGATGTTAGGAGGAAGTTCTTTCCAGTGAGGGTGGTGAGACACTGGCACAGGTTGCCCAGGGAGGTTGTGGCTGCTCCCTGCCTGGAGGTGTTCAAGACCAGGTCGGAAGAGGCCTTGAGTGACCTGTGCTAGTGGGAGGTGTCCCTGCCTATGGCAGGGGGTTGCAACTAGATGATCCTTGAGGTCCCTTCCAAAATTACCATTCTATGATTCTATGATTCTATGATTCTATGATTCTATGATTCTATGATTCTATGAACTAACCATGGGACAACGCTAACACAAGTCAAACATGCTATAGCTATGACAATTGAATGAGGAACTGTGACCATATATGAAATCACAAAGGATATAAAACTTCAATTTATTCCAGTTTGCAGCTCCCCCACAAATTGAGGCTTTCAGGACCTGCAAGATGTTGCTGGATCCATGATAGTGACTATTTCTTTTCTTTTGTTATTTCTTGCTTTTCCTCCTTTTCCATATTCCCAACTTTCCCCCTGCACATTTAAGCAAAATAAAAATCAAGTGCTTTTCTCAACAAAATATTTAACTCCTCCTTGGTTTCATTCAGGGGAGACAGAAAGAACCCTTTCTCCTGTGAAAGCAAATGGAGACAATCCCAACTTAAATAATCAGGAAACATATGTAAGTGGAGAAGATACTCTGCTCTCATAAACAGAAAGATATTTACCAAAAAACGTAGAGCATAAGAAACAGGTAGCATATGCAAATCACCTGTGTAGCATTCTGGATTGTTTTCACTCTGAAAAGGTGCATTCCTCTACAAATATAAAACTCCTTGGTGCCTTAACAGCACAGACATTTCATCAGCAGATAAAGGGTGTACTGTTTATCAATAATCATGAAGGGTTAATTATCATGAAAGCTTTAGGTTTGTAAAAGTTAGCATTAAAACTTATATTATCTAGTAGCAAAAAGATGACAGTATTGTGAAACTGAAGATACTAAAAAAAACTCATGATGATTTTCTCTTAATTCCAGTGTATCTGTGGTCATCAAAGGTTCCTGAAAAGATTATGAAATAGGTTTGGGTTTGTGATATTTAGACAATGAAGTTTAATTGAGTTCCAAGTTGCTATTCATAGATACTGTCTGTTGAAAATTTTAGCCCTTTGAGGAAACCTCAGAGAAGGACTTTTGGGTATCACCTGCCAAGGAGTAGTGAGGCTGAGCTGCCCTTAAATGAAACAGAGCAAGTGTGAGAAGCAGTAATTTGACTCCTCAACCTGGGAATGAATCACCACAATGGAAAAAGTAATGGAAAATCTTTTTGTTTACACTTTTTGAGCTCTGAACTATAAAGCCTCATGGAATCTAGAAATCTTGGATGTTCTGTTAAAATATTTTCTTCTATATGGGTTTTTTTCTGCAGCTATGGAACAATGCTCTGGGTTTAAGAGGTTGTTTATTTCGCTATACTTTTATTATAAAATTAGGAATATGGAAAAGGAGGAAAAGCAAGAAATAACAAAAGAAAAGAAATAGTCACTATCATGGATCCAGCAACATCTTGCAGGTCCTGAAAGCCTCAATTTGTGGGGGAGCTGCAAACTGGAATAAATTGAAGTTTTATATCCTTTGTGATTTCATATATGGTCACAGTTCCTCATTCAATTGTCATAGCTATAGCATGTTTGACTTGTGTTAGCGTTGTCCCATGGTTAGTTCATAGAATCATAGAATGGTAATTTTGGAGGGGACCTCAAGGATCATCTAGTTGCAACCCCCTGCCATAGGCAGGGACACCTCCCACTAGCACAGGTCACTCAAGGCCTCTTCCAGCCTGGCCTTGAACACCTCCAGGGAGAGAACAGACACAACCTCCCTGGGCAACCTGTGCCAGTGTCTCACCACCCTCACTGTAAAGAACTTCCTCCTAACATCCAGTCTAAATCTCCCCTCTGTCAGTTTAAACCAAATTCCCCTTGTCCTGTCATTACAGGACCTTGTCAATAGTCCCTCCCCAGCCTTCCTGTAGGCCTCCTTCGGATATTGGAAGGCCTCCTGGAAGCCTTCTCTTCTCCAGGTTGCAGAGCCTTGTCAGCATATAAACTGCAATTTAACCCCTATACTCCCATTTCAAATAATCTCTGTTTACCCAATGCTACTGAAAATATCTCAGTTTACCCAATACACAATTAGTAATATACATTGGAAAAACTGGAAGGTGAAAAGGAATAAGTAATTAATAGTGGTAGCTCTTAGAGCTTGAAGTCCACAGTGAGAGAAGTATTAACACATTGGTCAGTACAAATTTTTATTAATTCCTTAATCTAGAGTCTCTAGATACTGACAAAATATAATTCCTCGTAACAGTTTTTCTCAATCAGAAGTCCTCTACAATGGCAGATGTCTAAGCTGTAAAACGTGGTATACTTGGTTGTCTATGAGGACTGTTCTATAGTGCCAGTGTGGGTTTAGTGGGATGATTCACCTGTGGGAGTAAGGGGGTTGGTGTAGCATGAAACAACTCTGTCTGCATGTGAGCACAGCTTTTCATGGGAACACACAGTGATAGGAAGAGAAAGATGTAGAAGAAGAAGAGGTAAAATGGCAGAACAAGGAAGAGAAGGGAGAAAGTAAGGAAAAAAATAAAACTAAGAAAAAATGAAAGAGGAAAAGGAAGAAAAATAAAAAGGAAAAGGAAAAAAAAAGAGTGACAGGAAAGGTTACAGGGGGTGAGGGGCTGGGAAAGAAAAACTAGCATCTCTGAGATTTTTTTGTAATGTACTTGAAACACGGCCAAGTTCCGCAGTAAGAACTCCTTGCTTGCTTGATTTGACATTCTCTTGTTTGGTAACTCAGCCTTTGTCATACATCTGTCTCTGTTATTCTAGAAAATCTTGGTTTGCTTTGTTTTTTTCTCTTGAAAAACAAGAATTCTGTACATATCTAAAAAGAAAAAGAACTATAATAACAAGCATCTACAATCTATTTTAAAACAAAGTAGTATTACTGCCTTTACCCTTCTTAAAAAACTCTAGCATCACATTCTATATCTACAAGGATCTTTATATTTTATCCTGCTTCCTTTTTATTTTTTTTAAATAAATCCCTGTACTTCTAATATTTTGCTTGCAAAATCTCCCTATTTTCACACATTAACTAATCTTCCTACTCTTTTAAGGTTGAAATCCATATACAAGGAAAAACAAATGATCTAATTAAACTGAATATAAAGTGGAAGATGTTAGTAGTTGGTTGTCTTCTCAATTAAATAAATTTTGTAAAAGAAATTAAATGTAATTTTCTTATTTCTGATCTGAAGTAATTACTTTATCCTCTACGTATTAATATTTTTTAACAAATCATAATGAGATTTCTATCCATAAAAGTAGACAGATCCTTCTTAGCGCCAGTACAATCATAGCATCATAAAATCACAGAATCATAGAATCAGCCATGTTGGAAGAGACCTCCAAGATCATCCAGTCCAACCTAGCACCCAGCCCTAACCAATCAACCAGATCATGGCACTAAGCACCCCATTCAGGCTTTTCTTCAACACCTCCAGGGACAACTCCACCACTGCCCTGGGCAGCCCATTCCAATGCAAATCACTCTTTCTGGCAAGAACTTCCTGCTAACATCCAGCCTAGACCTCCCCTGGCACAACTTGAGACTGTGTCCCCTTGTTCTGTTGCTGGTTGTTGGGAGAAGAGCCCACCCCCACCTGGCTACAACCTCCTTTCAAGTAGCTGTAGGCAGCAATGATGTCATCCCTGAGCCTCCTTTTTTCTAGGTTACACACCCCCAGCTCCCTCAGCCTCTCCTCACAGGGCTCTGCTCAAGGCCCCTCACCAGTCTTGGTGCCCTTCTCTGGACACCTTCCAGCACCTCAACATCTCTCTTCAATTGAGGAGCCCAGAACTGGACACAGCACTCAAGGTGTAGCCTGACCAGTGCTGAGTACAGGGGTAGAATAACCTCCCTTGTCCTACTGGCCACACTGTTCCTGATCCAGACCACGATGCCATTGGCTCTCCTGCCCACCTGGGCACACTCCTGGCTCATTTTCAGCTACTATCTACCAGCACTCCCAGGTCCTTCTCTGCCTGGCTGCTCTCCAGCCACTCTGTCCCCAGCCTGTAGAACCTCAGTCTGTAGAACCCTGCACTTAGCCTTGTTCAATCTCATCCCATTGGCCTCTGCCCACTCATTCAGACTGTCAAGGTCCCTCCGCAGGGCTCTACTACCCTGCAAGAGATCCATACCTGCTCCTAACTTGGTGTCATCTACAAACTTCCTGATGCTGGACTCAATCTCCTGGTTCAGATCATCAATAAAGATATTGAACAGGATTGGGCCCAGCACTGATCCCTGGGGGACACCACTGGTGACAGCTGCCAACTGGATGTGGCAGATCACTCTGTGAAGAACAGTACACAAGAAGCGATAACCTAAGAAAGATTTAAGCTATACCAACTGAGAATTGGTACTTGTAGTTTTTCTGATTTCCAAAATTGCTTTAAGCTCCTGTGAAAGAGAGTTTGATATGAATAAATACCATGAATAAATATGACTTCCTGACTTTTTCTACTACAAGTCCTTTTCAAAACTGACCAGGGTTTTGGGGTTTTATTTTTTGCTGTTAGCTTTTCCTGGTGTTCAAACTGGAGTAGTTCTGATGTATCCTAGAATATTTTTGTGTTCTTGTTAAGAAAATACATAAACAATTAATCAAAAATTCCAAGTGTTTGGTGAGTGGATTTAGTATATGGAAGTGAGGCGATATAGGCTGAAAATTGCCTAATACTCTTTGCTTTATTTTTTTTTTTCTGATAAAGCAACTGGAATAGATTTATTTGAAACTATCAGATGATTCCCTAAGCACCTTCTGTTCTCTCTCTTATGTTCCAATCAAACTATAAAATTAGACCCATAGTGTTAAGGAAAAAAAAATTGTTTAAAAATGTGACAAACTCATGGGGTTAGGCTAAATGGTGGACCCCTTCCTTTCATTCTGTTTTCATTCAGTTTTCAAATGTTCCCTCGCAACTGTGTGCAGTTCTAGACCCCCAGCACAGGAAGGACATGGAACTGTTGGAGTGGGTCCAGAGGAGGCCATGAAGATTATCAGAGGGCTGGAGCAGCTCTCCTATGAGGACAGGTTGAGAGAGTTGGGGCTCTGCAGCCTGGAGAAGACAAGGCTTCGAGAAGACCTGATAGTAGCCCTCCAGTATCTGAAGGGGGCCTGCAAGAGGGCTGGGGAGGGATTATCAACAAGGTCTTGCAGTGACAGGACAAGGGGCAATGGGTTTAAACTGGTAGAGGGGATATTTAGACTGGATTTAAGGAGGAAGTTCTTTACAGTGAGGGTGGTGAGACACTGGCACAGGTTGCCCATGGAGGCTGTGGTTGCTCCCTCCCTGAAGATGTTCAAGGTCAGGTTGGATGAGGCCTTGAGTGAGCTGTGCTAGTGGCAGGTGTCCCTGCCTATGGTAGGAGTTTGGAACTAGATGATCCTTGAGGTCCCTTCCAACCTTACCATTCTATGATTCTAAGAATTCACACCAAACAGTGATCCCTGAACTTATGCCTAGGCACAGTTCAAGGGATCATAGGCATCTGAGACAATATGGTTGAGCCCATGGTATGGAGTTGGTATGGAGTCCATACATTTGGTCCATTTCACCGTGCTCAATCTTGTAACATTATTTGAGGAAGTTTTATTTTCAAAATCTCTCTGCTACTTTCTTGTTCACTCAGATCAAGCCGCAGTTAGCTCAGTCTTATTCATTGGAGACATCATTTGATGTGTTGCAATGAAGCTCTCACAGTTTTTGCATAGCTGAACTGAAAATGATCACTATTCAACAATCCCTTGGGTACCAGATGGGGCTAGAGGTGTTGTCCATGCTGCCATACTGTGTTCAAGCAGTCAGGTTTTACCCATCCTCAGGACCAGACTGCAGTGTCTATTATGTCTCTATAACAGGCATAGGCTGAGCAGCTGTCATGGAGCTCAGCAAGACTTCACTGATGCTTTTTCTTTAGCCAGGAATCATTTTGATAGCGTGCTCACCATGTTTATACTACTAAGCAAGCTGCAGTGTGGGTGGAAAGGAGAAAAGGACAAACTCAAATACAAGGGGCCAAAAATCAGAGAACTGCTGACAGTGCTAAAATAGGAGCAGAAGGATAGAAAGAATAGAACAGAAAAATGAACCACAGAGGAGGTCTTTTTGAGCTGGTCTTTGAACAGATAAAATGTTATGAACTGTTAAATATGATGAAGATGTGTGTTGCAGGCATATCAATGGGATCCAGAGTTAATGGACATTTAAATATTCTGGCATTAAGCTTCTTGTATCTCAGATGGGCATAATAGTATTAGCCTTCCTCAAAGTGGTGTTGTATATGCAGAAAAATATTTGCAAGCTACTGAGATATCATCGTGATGTGTGTACCACAGAAATGCCCCAGAGGAAGTTAATAATTCAAAATCCAGTGTGCAATTGCAATGGTGTCCTATACATAAAATGGGGATGGTGTGCTGAATGATGAGATTAAACCAGAATTTTCTAGCTAGCTAGCTATTTTGTGCACACAGTCTATTCTTTACCCTTTGGCCAGGATTATCTCAAGGAAAAGGAAAAATAAATTATTCTATAATCACAGTCTGTGTCATTATGCATATGTCAGTCAGTTGAAATTAGAGTTGTACAGTAAATTCTAAATGTGGTTTTGTAATGTTGTTAGAGTTCTTTTTTTCCAGTCCCTTCCTCCCATCTACACACAATGAAATGCAAAGTTAATTTTAAATGTTTTTTCATATGTGACATATATCTGTTCACCTGACCAAATCTGGGAGAGAACATGACTTATGTTAGCTGATATTAGGGGAGGGTATGAATCTGTGTTTTCAGTTCATAGAATCAAGCAGGTTGGAAGAGACGTCCAAGATCATCCAGGTCAACATAGCACCCAGCCCTAACCAATCAACTAGACCATGGCACTAAGTGCCTGATCCAGTCTTCAACACTTTCAGGGATGGTGACTCCACTACCTCCCTGGGCAGCCCATTCCAATGCCAATCACTCTCTCTGGCAACAACTTCCTCCTAATATCCAGCCTAGACCTCCCTTGGCACAACTTGAGACTGTGTGTTCTGTTGCTGTTTGCTGGGAGAAGAGACCAACCCCATCAGGCTACAACCTCCTTTCAGGTAGCTGTAGGCAGCAATGAGGTCATCCCTGAGCCTCCTCTTCTCCAGGCTGCACACCCCCAACTCCCTCAGCCTTTCCTCACAGGTCTGTGTTCCACGTCCCTCACCAGCCTTGCTGCCTTTCTCTGGACACCTTCCAGCACCTCAACATCTCTCTTGAATGGAGGGGCCCAGAACTGGACACAGCACTCAAGGTGTGGCCTGACCATTGTTGAGTACAGGGGCAGAATTTCCTCCTTGTCCTGCTGGTCACACTGTTCCTGGTCCAGGCCAGGATGCCACTCACTCTCCTGCCCACCTGGGCACACTGCCGGCTCATCTTCAGTTCACCTGATGACTGAAGTACTCAGAAATTACAGACAAATCATTTCTGTTCTCTACAAACTGAAGAAGGGAATCAGCAAAAAGAAAGATTAACTCTTTTGTAAAAGTTACTCGAAGAAAAAACTTACTTATTTTGGATTCAGTTTCAATAAGTAAAGATTGTTCTAAGCAGAATCCTTACTATCAATGTGTTCATTTGCATTGCGAATTCTTTTTGGGTGTATAGATAAATAAAGAACAACAACAACAACAACAACAAAGCAGATCATTGCAAAAGGAAACAGCATTAACAATAACAATAACAACAACAACAATAATAATAATAATAATAAAAAGTGGTGAGGCACTGGAACAGGTTACCCAGTGAGGTTGTGGCTGCTCCCTCCCTGAAGATGTTGAAGGCCAGGTTGGACGAGGTCTTGAGTGACCTGTACTAGTCGGAGGTGTTCCTGCCTATGGTAGGGGGTTGGAACTAGATGGTCCTTCAGGTCCCTTCTAACCTCACCATTCTATGATTCTATCATTCTATAGTATAATAATAACAATAATAGCAACAATAATAATAGCAGCAACAATCTGTAACAGCACACAGGAATAAAAAGAAATACAGATTCATTTGTAAATCTATGAATTCTATGATTCTATGATTCTATAGTATAATAACAATAATAGCAACAATAATAATAGCAGCAACAATCTGTAACAGTACACAGGAATAAAAAGAAATACAGATTCATTTGTAAGTCCATGAGAATGAGTCTGTACTCTTTTATGTTTGCTCTGCAGCAAATCTAACAAAGCCACGGCCTTTGCTGTACTCTTGGGGGAAAACAAATCTACATTATTACTATAGAACAGTTGGCATTTGATTATAGTCTTAGTTTTTGTTGCAGTGCTTGGTCAAATTGTAAGAATGGCCAGAACTCAAATGCAAAAAGAAAAGATTGCTTGATTTCATCAGTTTTCTAGTCAGTTTTCTGTATTCTCCTCATCTCCATGGGTCAATGAATTCGACAACTTCATAATTACTTTGAGATTTGTGAGTGAGTGAGTTGCGAGGTTTTAGTCTTGCACTGCTTTCATATTCTATTTGCCATTTAGAGGAATAGCAAGTCAACCATTTATCCCTCTCATTTGTCAAAATAACCTTTAAAGTTATGTTCCCTCAAATTGAAGATAGATAGTTGTAATGAAAGAAGCTGATTATGGTTTCTCAGTATCCATCATGACATAGCACTGTCTTGAAGAGTCAGTGAAAATGATGTGTTAGGGAATTTGCAGTTAGGAAAGCAGGGGAGGGTGTAACAGACTGCTTCTTCATGAAAGAAAGGCTTTGTCCAGCATGCTAAAAATGAGCTACTTGTTGGTGAGCACAGCTGGCATCAGTCCAGAATCTTCAGACCTCATTTTCTTTGCTCTTCTTTGTCTCAAATACTGAATGATATTTCTAACTGATGTAAAGATATATGATATTTTTCTTCTGTCAAAAAGAACAACAAGGAAAAGAATATTAAGGGAGAACAGCATTTTGTAGCTCATTTGCACAGAACAGGAGGTCTCCTAATTCCAGTGCAGAATCAACACATTTTAGAGGATAGTCAAATATTAGAGTTAAAATTTGCAGCTAATGATCCTTCACAGTTCATTATAAGGACTGAAGGGTTTTGTGGTTTTGGTTTGTTTGGTTTTGTTTGGGTTTTTTTGGGAGGAGGGGGTGTTTCTTTTGGGAGGGATTGTTTGTTTTGCTTTTAGGTTTTATTTTGTTTGGTTGTTTTTTCTTTGGGTTTTTTTTTTTCTGGGTTTTGTTGTTGGTGGTGGTGGTGGTTGGTTTGGTTTGTTTTGACAGAATAACAGAATGTTAGGGGATGGAAGGGTCCTCGAAGGATCATCTAACCCAACTGCCCTGCTAAAGCATGATCACCTACATCAGATTACACAGAAATGCATCCAAGTGGGTCTTGAGTACCTCCAGAGAGGGAGGAGACTTCAGAACCCTTCTGGGCAGCCTGTTCCAGTGCTCTGTCACCCTCACAGGGGAAAAAAAAATTCCTCATGTTCCCATGTAATTTTCTATGCCTCAATTTCCACTCATTGCTCCTTGTCCTGTCGTTGGGCATTACTGAGAAGAGTTTGGTTCCATCCTCCTGGCACTCACACTTTACATACTTATAAATATTGATGAGGTCACCCTTCAGTCTCCTCCTCTCCAAACTAAAGAGCCCCAGCTCCCTCAGTCTCATTTCTTAAGGAAGATGTTCCACTCTGTTAATCATCTTTATGGTTCTGTACCAGACTCTCTCAAGCAGTTCCCTGTCCTTCTTAAACTGAGGGGCCCAGAAATGGGCACAATACTCCAGATGCAGCCTCACCAGGGCAAAGTAGAGGGGAAGGAGAAGCTCTCTTGACTTCCTAACCACACATACACACTCCTAAAACACCCCAGAATGACCTTTACCTTTTTGGCCACAAGAGCACATTGCTGGTTCATGGTCAACCTTCCACCCACTAGGACCCACAAGTCCTTTTCCTCTTCACTGCTCACAAACAGGTCAATCCCCAACCTATACTGATACCTGGGGTTGTTCTTTCCCAGGTGCAAGACTCTTCATTTTCCCTTGTTGAATTTCATTAAATTTCTCCCTGCCCAACTCTCCAGCCCTTCTAAGTCTCACTGAATGGCAGCACAGCCTTCCGGTGTTGTCAGCCACTCCTTGCTGACAGTAAACTTACTGACAGTGCACTCTGTACCCTCATCATTCATTGATGAATATATTGAATAGTACTGGTCCCAGTACTGACCCCTGAGGGACTCCATAACATACAGGCCTCCAACTAGTCTCCATCCCATTGACCACAAGTCTCTGGTTTCTTTCATTCAACCAGTTCCCAATCCACCTCACTACCTGATCATCCAGACCACAGATCCTCAGTTTAGCTGCAGGGATGCTGTGGGAGACAGTGTCAAATGATTTTCTGAAACCAAGATAAACCACATCCACTGCTCTACCATCATCTATCCACCTGATTATGTCCTCAGAAAAGGTCAAATATGACTTCCCCTTTGTGAAACCATGTTGACTGCTCCTAATGACCCTCTTGTCCTTGCATGCCTAAGGACGGTGGCAAGGACAAGCTGTTCCATTACCCTTCCAGGAGTGGAAGTGAGGCTGATCGGTCTATAGTTACCTCGGTCTTCTTTCTTACCCTTTTTGAAGACTGGAGTGACATTTCCCTTCATCCATTCCCCAGGCTCCTCTCCTGTCCACCATGACTTACCAAAGATAGTGGCAATAACCTCCACCAGCTCCTTCAGCACCCACAGATGCATGCCATCAGAATCCACGGATTTATGGATGTGCAGATTACTTAACTGATCCTTAATGCAGTCTTCATCAAATCAGGAAAACTCCTTCTTTGTTATATCTTCTTCTGGTGCCTCAGGTGTCTGGGGCTCCTGAGGGCCATCTCCAGCAGTACAGATGGAGACAAAGAAGGCATTTAGTAACTCCACCTTCTTTGTATCCTCTGTTACCAAGGCACTCACCTTGTTTAACATTGCATCTAGTGTCAGTTTCTTTGTTTTGCTTTGGGTTTTTTCTTGTTTTGTGGGGTTTTTTTGGTTGGTTGGATATTTTTTTCGAGTTACAAATACATAGAATCATAGAATCATAGAATGGTAAGGTTGGAAGGGACCTCAAGGATCATCTAGTTCCAACCCCCTGCCATAGGCAGGGACACCTCCCACTAGTACAGGTTACTCAAGGCCTCATCCAATCTGGCCTTGAACACATCCAGGGAGGGAGCATCCACAACCTCCCTGGGCAACCTGTTCCAGTGCCTCACCACCCTTACTGTAAAGAACTTCCTCCTAACATCTAGTCTAAATCTCCCCTCTGCCAGTTTAAGCCCATTGCCCCTTGTCCTGTCATTGCAGGACCTTGTAAATAATCCTTCCCCAGCCTTCCTGTAGGCCCCCTTCAGATACTGGAAGGCTACTATCAGGTCCCCTCGAAGCCTTCTCTTCTCCAGGCTGAAGAGCCCCAACTCCCTCAGCCTGTCCTCATAGGAGAGCTGCTCCAGCCCTCTGATCATCTTTGTGGCCCTCCTCTGGACCCGCTCCAACACTTCCATGTCCTTCCTGTGCTGAGGGTTCCAGAACTGCACACAGTACTCCAGGTGGGGTCTGACGAGAGCAGAGTAAAGGGGCAGAATCACCTCCCTTGCCCTGCTGGCCACGCTTCTCTTGATGCAGCCTAGGACTCGGTTGGCTGTCTGGGCTGCATGTGCACACTGCAGGCTCATGTTGAGCTTTTCATCAACCCAGACTCCAAGGTCCTTTTCCTCAGGGCTGCTCTCCAGCCATTCACCACCCAGCCTGTATTTGTGCTTGGGATTGTGCCTACCCAGGTGCAGGACCTTACACTTGGCCTTATTGAATTTCATCAGGTTGGCCTGGGCCCAACTCTCCAGCCTGTCCAGGTCCCTCTGGATGGCATCCCTGCCCTCTAGCAAGTCGACTGTGCCACACAGCTTGGTGTCATCTGCAAACTTGCTGAGGGTGCACTCCATTCCTCTGTCCATGTCACTGACAAAGATGTTAAACAGCACTGGTCCCAGCACTGACCCCTGAGGGACACCACTTGTCACTGGTCTCCAGGTGGACATTGTGCCGTTGATCGTCACTCTCTGGGTTCGACCATCCAGCCAATTCCTTATCCAGCGAGTGGTCCATCCATCAAGTCCATGTTTTTCCAGTTTGGTGACCAGGATGTCATGTGGGACAGAGTCAAATGCTTTACTCAGGTCCAGGTAGATGACATCAGCTGCCTTTCCCTTGTCCACTGTCGCTGTGACTTCATCATAGAAAGCCACTAAATTTGTCAGGCAAGATCTGCCCTTGGTGCAACCATTGCTGGTTCCCACCAATCACCTCTGCTTTGTTTTCCATTTGCCTTAGCAGGACTTTCAGCAGGATCTGCTCCATGATCTTGCCAGGCACAGAGGTGAGGCTGACTGGTCAATATATACATACCCTAGCTAAATAAATATCCACGATTGTCCTTGTTTTATTCTGAATGGTTTGGGGATTCTGTTTTTCATTTGGGGTTGGATGCATCAGAAAAACGTAAAAATCTAATAATATAATGAAAGGATGAATTTTTTAAAATACACAACTGGAATAAGGGGTCTCATAAAATCATTTTTGAATACAGATGGAGGGTGAGCAGTTCTTTAATCCAAATAAGATTAAAATAAATTGTGTTTTAAAAAATAATAAGAATTTTAAAATTAAATGAATAGATGAATGAAATTAAAAAATTTAAATGTCATTAAAATATATCATAAAATGGTAAAAAATGTATTCAAAATATAATAAAAACAAACAACAAAATAAAGAATTAAAAATAAAGAATCAATAAATATTTAAAAAGAAAGATTAAAAAGTAATACAAATTTTAAAAATAGAATAGTAAATAGAATATAAAATATTCTATTAATATTACATATTAAATATGCATTCAAATCTATCTAATAAAATAATCAATAAAAATAAATATCTATAAAATAAATTAATGATAGAGCTTAATCATCCAATAAAAATACATAAATAATTAATTATCAATGAGAAGTTATTAAATATGTAGAGTAAAATAAATATTTAAATTAATATGAAGTAAATGTTTAATTAAAATATACTTAAAATTGAAGAACAAATAAATAATAATATTAATTAATGATGCATATTTATTAAATATATACTGTAATAATAATAAATAATAAGATTTATAATGTTAAAAACTAAAATTAAAATTAAAATAAACCACTGACCTATTTTTCAAAAATTGAAAGATTGGTGAAAAGTGAAATCTGTCTTTTGTTGATTAAAGTCCTCTCTGTACTTACTAAATCCTTTTAAAAAATATTCTTCAGTGAAAAAAAAGTAATAATCAAAGTTAACCTTCCCATGTTAAAAAAAATCTTTGTTTTGAGGACAGAAGAATTTTCCTCATATTATTATTAGGAGTCCCAGCAACTGCACTTTCACTTCCAGAAAAAATAACTTGAGAAATTTAAGAAATGAATGTACACATTCTTGAAAAATACAACAAACAGGCACATGGTTAGTGAAAACGGTGTTAGCAATTTGATTTTACCTCTATCATGTTTCTCTAAGTTTCTGTTCAACCCTCAAAAAGAAACAAACAAAGCACAGGAGAAGAGAAGGTTTCAAGGAGACCTGATAGTAGCCTTCCAGTATCTGAAGGTGGCTACAGGAAGGGTGGAGATGGAATATTGACAAGGTCTTGCAATGACAGGACGAAGGGCAATGGGTTTAAGCTGGCAGAGGGGAGATTGAAACTGGATGTTAGGAAGAAGTTCTTTGCAGTGAGGGTGGTGAGACAGTGGCATAGGTTGCCCAGGTAGGTTGTGGCTGGTCCCTCCCTGGAGGTGTTGAAGGCCAGGTTGGATGAGGCCTTGAATAACCTGTACTAGTGGGAGGTGTCCCTGCCTATGGCGGGGAGTTAGAACTAGATGATCCTTGAGATCCCTTCCAACCTTACCATTCTATGATTCTATGATTCTATGTCAGAAAACAGTAAATGATATATTGGAATCCAGTATAAAAACTCCACCAGCTATCCATGATCTTATTTGATGAAAGATGAACTGAAAAAATTGTCTTAAAGTCTTTAATTTTAAATGAGCTTACACTGTGACAGACACTCTAATAGTCACACACTTAGACCAAGCTGTGTCCAGATGAGTTCAAATATCAAAGCATTCATATTTACTTTCATATGCATATGTTTCCTTCCATGAAACTCCTCTAGCTTACCAGCAGTACATGAATTTTTTTTTCTTCTTTTCTTTCCTTGTTCCAAATTATCTATAAATGTGAAATGAAAAAAAAAAAAAAATCTCACCAAGACCAGAATATTATTTCAAGAGGATTAATATGAGCAGCTACTCAGCCTATAAAGCTGTGGTTTCATTTTGATTTAAAACTATAGAAGCCAAAGCTTTATTCAGTGTTATTTAACATAACTTCTCTTCACAGCACAGTAACAAAATATCTGATATATAATCTTCCTCTGGTCATCTACCTAAACAGCCACAACAAATTAGAGCTGAAAAATCCATGTTCTTGTCCACAACTGGGATTTTTTTAACACTATTCAAAACTTTATTGATACAGTGCATTGATACCCAATTAGATTGCACTTCAAGTCCAAACCCATATTATATGTTGTGTTTTGATCTCTGTAACAGATTACAAAGTAGGTGTATACACCTGTGAAGAATATGGAACATACACATAATAAATATTTAAACTTTTTTTCTTTTCTTTTTTTTTTTTTTTCCCCTAGGAACCAATGTACTTCATTAGCAGTCTTGTGAACATCAGAACAAACATGAAGAACGTATTCGGATTTCATTGTCCTGCTGCTGGGTGGAATCAATTAAATCAATAAATAACCCCATTAAATAAATGAACCAATTAAATCAATAAATAAACTCATTAAATAAACAAACCAATTAAATAAATAACTACACCAAACTAAATATATGAAATAAACTAAACCTACATCTACAGGTAGCACAACAGAAGAACCTTGTGTTTTCCTTTACAAAATGGTGACGCAGCATGACAATAAACAGAAATAATGAAAATCATCGTCATCATCATCATCATCATCATCAATCATCTTAGAATCATAGAATGGAAAGGTTGGAAGGGACATCAAGGATCAGCTAGTTCCAACCCCCTGCCATAGGCAGGGACACCTCCCACTAGTACAGCTCACTCAAGGTCTTTTCCAACCTGGCCTTGAATACCTTCAGGGAGGGAGCAGCCACAACCTCCCTGGGCAACCTGTTCCAGTGTCTCACCACCCGCACTGCAAAGAACTTCTTCCTAACATCCAGTTTCAATCTTCCCTCTGCCACTTTAAACCCATTACCCCTCATCCTGTCATTGCAAGACTTTGTCAATAGTCCCTCTGCAGCCTTCCCGTAGGCCCCCTTCATATACTGGAAGGCTACTCTAAGGTCTCCTTGAAGCCTTCTCTACTGCAAAGCCTCACCTCTCATCCTGTCCTTATGGCAGAGCTACTGCAACCCTCTGAGCATCTTTGTGGCCTCCTCTTCGCCCACTCCAACAGTTCCATGTCCTTCCTGTTCTGGGGGCTCCAGAACTGCACACAGTACTCCAGGTGGGAACTGAGGAGAGCAAAGGGGCAGCATCCCCTCCCTTGCCCTGTTGGTCACACTGCTCTTGCTGCAGCCCAGGACTTGGTTGGCTGTCTGAACTACATGCTCATACTGCATATCATCAATATATTTTTTTAAGTGTTATAAAAATAGAAAAGTCAACAAGCGTTTTGCTGAATTCTGCATTACAAAATACCCCAACTGATGATGTCTTTGAGGTTTTCTTTTTCAGGTGAGATTTCCTGAGGTTTTCTTTGTTCACTTTTGGTTCTTTACATATTTCACTGGCCTTAATATTTTTCAAGAAAGAGTGTCTCTGTTTAAAACATTGAAGCTCAAGTTAACAGCCCACAAGCTAAGTAAGATCTTGTCTAAGTTTCACAATAACCCCTTTTTGTTGACTTTGGTATGCAGAGGCTAAGTCTCTGCAATAGCATGCACTGAGTATGGTTCAGGAGTGAACAGGGAAAATGATCTCACAAGGCTGTGCACTAAAAGTGTCATAGTGTGGTGTATGATTGTTAGTATGCAAAACAGAGTTGTGAAAATATGTGAGTTCTTTTGCAAAAACATCTGATTATGGCATTTATTTTTTTCTCTGCAGTGTGAAAAAAACATCCTAAACTCCAGTAAAACAAACAACCCAACCAACCAAATACCTGGAGAATTAATAACAAAGATAATCTGTATGTATTACGTATTTGTTTAATCAGAATAACATTCTTGTACCAAAAAATCTTAATAGTTATGTTATTTTGTCACTTGAGTATCTTTTACATTTACAAGATCATAGAATCACAGAATCCTAGAATGGTAAGGTTGGAAGTGACCTCAAAGATCATCTAGTTCCAACCCCCTGCCACAGGCAGGGACACCTCCCACTAGTACAGGTCACTCAAGGCCTCGTCCGACCTGGCCTTGAACACATCCAGAGAGGGAGCAGCCACAACCTCCCTGGGAAACCTGGGAGATCAGTCTGTGAGATCAGATCTGTGAGATCAGGTCTTTCTGAACAAAACAAAACATAAAGGAAACACACACACCACCACACATCACCACCCCTCCAAAAAAAAAAAAAGGAAAAAAAAAAGGAAAAAAAAAAGGAAAACCAAAAACAAGGGAAAAAATCACAACAAAAACCAATCTTGAGCAAAAAAATCTAACAAAAGTTCAAAAAAAACAAACAAGAGTCTGTAAAACTACTTACATTGCTATTTGAAAGTTAATTGCTTTCAATAGTAATTATCATATGGGTCAGAACTGTATAAAGTTGAGCTCTTTGCTGAAAACTGTCAGGGACCTAGGGGCTGTGAACTTCCCAGTTTTTAACTTAACTAGAAAACCACTCACTTTTAAAGGAGGACGTGGAAACAGAGACTGTCAAACCATCAAAATGTAAACTAGTAAAACATCTAGATGGTTATGAATAAAACAGAAGTCTGTGTATGCTTTAATGGTCATGGTCATCCTTCAGCAAACAGCATCAAAAACTAAAAGAAGAAAAAATTAAGAATTAATTTATGATTGAAAGTTCTGATTTTCTGAGTTACAGAAAAATAAGAATATTGTTTGGGTTTTTTTGGTTTTTGGGGTTGGTGTTTTGGTTTTTTTGCTTCACTGAAGATGAACCAGGAACTAATTGGATGTTTTAAAGAAAAAAATAATCATAGAATCATACAATCAACCAGGTTGGAAGAGACCTCCAAGATCATCCAGTCCAACCTAGCACCCAGCCCTAGCCAATCAACCAGATCATGACACTAAATGCCTCCTCCAGGCTTTCCTTGAACACCTCCAGGGATGGCAATTCCACCACCTCCCTGGGCAGCACATTCCAATGCCAATCACTCTCTCTGGCAACAACTTCCTCCTAACATCCAGCCTAGACCTTCCCCAGTACAGCTTGAGACTGTGTCCCCTTGTTCTGTTGCTGGTTACTGCAAGAAGAGCCCAACCCCACCTGGCTGCAACCTCCTTTCAGGTAGCTGTAGGTAGCAATGAGGTCACCTCTGAGCCTCCGCTTTTACAGGTTGCACTCCCCCAGCTCCCTCAACCTCTCCTCACAGGGCTCTGCCCCAGGCCCCTCACCAGCTTTGTTGCCTTTCTCTGGACACCTTCCAGCACCTCAACATCTCTCTTGAATGGAGGGGCCCAGAACTTAACANCCCAGCCTGTAGCACTGCTTGGGGTTGTTGTGGCCAAAGTGTAGAACCCTGCACTTAGCCTTGTTAAATCTCATCCCATCGGCCTCTGCCCACTCATTCAGACTGTCAAGGTCCCTCTGCAGGGCTCTACTACCCTCCAACATATCCACATCTGCTCCTATCTTGGTGCCATCTACTAACTTACTGATGCTGGACTCAATCTCCTGGTTCAGATCATCAACAAAGATATTGAACAGAATCGGGCCCAGCACTGATCCCTGGGGGACACCACTAGTGACAGCTGCCAACTGGATGTGGCACCATTCACCATCATTCTCTGGGCCTGGCCCTCCAGCCAGTTCTTGACCCACATCAGTGTGAATCCAGAATGGTAACCTGATCACAAAAGGAAATCAGGTTGGTCAGCCAGATCCTGCCCTTTTTAAACCCATGCTGGTTGGGCCTGGTTCCTTGGCCATCCTGTAGGTGCTTTGTAATGGCACTCAAGATGACCTGTTCCGTAACCTTGCCTGGCACTGAGGTCAGGCTGACAGGTCTGTCATTTCCTGGTTCTTCTTTCCAACCCTTCTTTGGATGGGCATCACATTGGCAGCTTCCAGTCTTCAGGGACCTCTCCAGTGAGCCAGGACTGTTGATAAATGATGGAGAGCAGTTTGACCAGCTCATCTGTCAGCTCTCTCAGCACCCTAGGATGGATCCCATCTGTTCCCATGGACTTTTGAGGATCCAAGCTGGCTCAGCAGGTCCCTTACTCCTTCCTCCTGGATTACAGGGGGACTACACTGGTCCCTGGCTCTGTCTGCCAGTTCAGGAGCCCATTTGTCCTGAAGACAATCAGTCCC
The DNA here is from genome assembly GCA_013396675.1 of Eubucco bourcierii. Taxonomy (NCBI): domain Eukaryota; kingdom Metazoa; phylum Chordata; class Aves; order Piciformes; family Ramphastidae; genus Eubucco; species Eubucco bourcierii. The sequence goes on from VWZE01000014.1 coordinate 98,568, forward strand.
ACTAGTGAATATTGAGGCAAAGAAGGTGTTAAGAATTTCTACCTTTCCTCATTTTTTGTTACTGCATTCCCCTCTGTATCCAACAAAGTGTGGAGATTTATGTGTTCATAAATTTAGTTATAAAATTGTCTGCTCTCAGAACTTTGGTATTTGTCTGTTATCCAGAGGGAACAGGTATCTGCAGAAACAGAAATATCATCACATAACTTTTCTGCAGAGAATCATTTCTGAGATACTAAAAATACTTCTGTGGATTCTCTGTGACCAAAACTGATTAGAATGAGTAACATGCTTAACCACTCAGAGGAACTCAGATAATAACAATGTTAGTCTATAACAGCATTTAAAAATGGAGGAGGACAACAGACTGGGGTAATGCTGTTGTTGACAGTAATTTGAACTCTTTGAATATGGTATACTGCTACATTTATCTATTATATCACAGTAATGTTTTTCCATATTCAAGACAATTAGTTTATAAACTGCAATCAATAAAACCCCAAACAAGTAACAACAAAAAAATCAGTCTCACAGTAGTTTGTTTAGAAATGAAGGCATTTAGTGATGCTCAAACTGCCTAGTCTAATTAGTGAGTGAAATGGTAGATATATTTGACTCACTCAGAAGTTCAACGGCACAACGTCCACCTGGAGACCAGTGACAAGTGGTGTCCCTCAGGGGTCAGTGCTGGGACCAGTGCTGTTTAACATCTTTGTCAGTGACATGGACAGAGGAATCAGTGCACCCTCAGCAAGTTTGCAGATGACACCAAGCTGTGTGGCACAGTTGACTTGCAGAGGGACCTGGACAGGCTGGAGAGGTGGGCCCAGGCCAACCTCATTAAATTCAACAAGGCCGAGTGTAAGGTTCTGCACCTGGGTAGGCACAATCCCAAGCAAAAATCCAGGCTGGGCAGTGAATGGTTGGAGAGCAACCTTGAGGAAAAGGACCTCGGAGTATGGGTTGATGAAAAGCTCAACATGAGCCTGCAGTGTGCACATGTAGCCCAAACAGCCAATCGAGTCCTGGGCTGCATCAAGAGCAGTGTGGCCAGCAGGGCAAGGGAGGTGATTCTGCCCCTTTACTCTGCTCTCGTCAGACCCCACCTGGAGTACTGTGTGCAGTTCTGGAGCCCTCAGAACAGGAAGGACATGGAAGTGTTGGGGTGGGTCCAGAGGAGGCCACAAAGATGATCAGAGGGCTGCAGAAGCTCTCTTATGAGGACAGAATGAGACAGTTGGGGCTCTGCGCCTGGAGAAGAGAAGGTTTTGAGGAGACCTTCTAGTAGCCTTCCAGTATCTGAAGCGGGCCTACAGGAAGGCTGGGGAGGGATTATTTAAAAGGTTTTGCAATTACAGGACAAGGGGCAATGGGTTTAAACTGACAGAGGGGAGATTTAGACTGGATGTTAGGAGGAAGTTCTTTGCAGTGAGGGTGTTGAGGCACTGGAACAGGTTGCCCAGAGTGGTCGTGGCTGCTCCCTCCCTGGAGGTGTTCAAGGCCAGGTTGGATGAAGCCTTGAGTGAGCTGTGCTAGTGGGAGGTGTCCGTGCCTATGGCAGGGGGTTGGAACTAGATGATCCTTGAGGTACCTTCCAACCTTACCGTTCTACGATTCTATGATAAGTAGCTTTACATCTATATACACCTATGGTGTGTAGGTACACCTGTGGGCTATGGTAAAGGAGAAAAAATGATACAAGATGAACAGTGGAAAAGATGACCCAAGATTGTCTGCTCTTTGATGTTTGTCTTTCAGAGTGCGGTCTGCTTAATGGATAGTGTATTCACTGACCTGCTTATAATCTTGCATATTTAAATGTCACAACTGATACATGATGTTCTACTGAGTGTCCTAGCATCTTAAAAATTAACTAGATTACCTTTTCTTCCCAGTTACAATAACCCTTTCATTTTGTCTGCGATAAAAAGTCCAATGAATCTCACGTCAAACTAGTTATATTACAGTGACATGTCATATTGCCGTAATCTGGTCAAAATATCAGATTCAATTTCATCTCAATAATCTGAACCTCGAAGCACTGAAGTATTTTTCACACCTATAACACAATGGAATAGAAAAGGTACCTTTTGAGAGGAGAGATGGTAGGAAATAATGTAAATGGAAATAATATGTTGTATTTTAAGGACAATCATGTCTACTTCTGAATTTCATTCAGATAACTGTTACATATACAGAAATATTACAGGTTCAGCATCACAGATCCCAAGATTTCTTCTCCCTCAGCCATTCAGTCCTCATCAGCACTGCAGTGTTTCCCAGAAAGAGTGTCTCTGACTGAAAAATCAAAATTTAGTGGTCAGATTTACAGGAGTCCAGTATGCAGGAGTTCTCTAAAAAACTCAGGCACTTCAATTAGGTGCCCAACCAGAAACCACTGAATGCTCTTCTCAGACACTTCATTTAGGTGCCCAACCAGAAATTACTGAATACTTTTCTATCTCACTGGCTCTACAGGTTAGCTTATGAAGAAGAACGTTGTTATTTTCGCAGACTTGCTACAATTCATCTACATTTCCCTTATTTCTACTAAAGGTCATATGGCAGGACACACACAAGTCCCTGCCCCACTGGAGGTTTGAATGGGGTGCAAAACTGTTCTGGTCCCCTGACCTCTGGATCCAGGGGTTTGAAATGTGGAAAGAAGTACACACGAAGCTCTTTACCCCACCCCTGTGGGTTTGAACAGGGAAGAGCAAATCACCCCAGCCTCGAGCACAAGCCCTATGAAGAGAGGCTGAGGGAGCTGGGATTGTTCAGCCTGGAGAAGAGAAGGCTCAGGGGGGACCTTATTGCGGTCTACAACTACCTGAAAGGTGGTTGTATCCAGGGGAAGTTTACCTTCTTCCCTCAGGCAACCAGCACCAGAACAAAAGGACACAGTCTCAAGCTGTGCCAGGGGAAGTTTAGGCTGGAGGTGAGGAGACAGTTCTTCACTGACAGAGTCATTGGCTACTGGAATGGGCTGCCCGGGGAGGTGGTGGAGTCGCCTTCCCTGGAGGTGTTCAAGGCGTGTTTGGACGTGGCACTTGGTGCCATGATCTAGTCTTGAAGTCTTGAGGTCTGTGGTGACGGGTTGGACTTGATGATCTTTGAGGTCTCTTCCAACCCTGGTGATACTGTGATACTGTGATACTGTGATATGGCCACTGGACACATTATCTAGTCAGACTTTGACTTGGACCTTGAGGTAGACCTTGAGGGGCATCTAGAAGAACAGTGATGAGAAAGTGCATGGTCCCTGCTTTCAGACCGCCACATCCTGACTTCCTGCTGCAGGGACCTGCCTCTACCATAAAGCGACGTCATTTGTGGGCACATTGCCAAGCAGCCTGGCTTTGCCCTGTGCTGCCCCACAATCTGTGCCAGTGGTAGCTGTGTCTGTAGTCATTTTTGGACTCTGGTGGGTTTACTCGCATTGGATCATTTGCTGTGTTGATTCACTGCTGGATTACAATTTGCAGTTCAAGACATTGCCACAAAGGAGCCAAGGGATCAGTTCCAAATTCCTGCTCCACTGCCATGAGTAGTACAGACGTACCCTAGGGCTCCAGGCTGCCTTTTGTTTGTAAGTGCTGCAAATCTGTTTTGTGGGAAACCTTTTCCAACTTTCTGATTTTCCTGCATTATTAAATTCCCTATAAACATCCTTGTGAAGATCTTCCTGAATGAATTTTGAACCCAATCTAACTAATTTGCATATAGTTTGTGGGTGGGGCTTGTCAGAAATAAATAACTACATATTTTATAATTCCTGCCTCATTAATTCCCAATTCAGGGCAGCAGATAAATTGTTGATAGCATAGCCTTATACTTAATATGTCACTTTTAAGATGTGAATAGAAGTAAATGACATTAGAATTCTCCAAATTCTAGACATTGCAAAAAAACCCTAATACTTTCCAGTTAGATTACAAGGATTGAGTATATATAACGCTTTTTTTTCCAAAGAAGAGATTGCAATTTGTCAAGTATTTATATTTAAAAAAAAGTAAAATATATATCTATATATACAAAACCACATACATTTTAAAAGTCTTTAAAGCTGAACAGCCAGAAGGTGAATAGATAAATCCTTAAGAAATAATTTGGTCTGACTAATGGCAAGAAAACATACATATTCAGATATCAATTTCAAAGTTTGAATTTGCATAGGTCATACAAGTAATGTTGCCTGTTCCATATTACTGAAATTCAAAGATACAGAGGAATGTTTGATTTAAGGAAGAAAATCATGATTTACTGAAATGTGCACCATACGATGTGTAGGTGTGTCTATAGAGCTGACTGAGAGATATAAAGCAGACAAAAATCATCAATTTACCCTCTTAAAATCACGAAAAAGACATTCATTACAGTCTAATTCTTCTGTAATGTGTAATTTACTGACAGGTTATTCTCTTTTTTTAAAAAACTATTATTAAATACTTTTCTTATCAACACATTCTTATACCTTGAAATTTCCAAAATCAGAGAGACCACATTCCTGTTTTCTATTTATTTTTGTCTGAATCACAGTGATATTTTTCAAGGTAGTTTCCTATTTTACTTTCTGAGTTTTGAGAAATACTAACACCTTGAAGTATCTAATGCTGCATCATAAAAAAGGTAAAATATGTGGAGAATTTATTCTTCTGCAACAGATTTTCTCATGTACATCAACTGCTTTTCTGTACACTGGCAAACCACCTAGAGTTGATTGCAATACTCTGATGACTTTGAGTCAGACCATAAAAGAAGAAATTAACAGAATGAGAAAGATGTAAGAGTCTATGTGAGAAATGGTTATAGAAATGGTTATAGAAAAACTCAAAGGTATAACTTTTGTCCAGTGAATCTGCACCATATATTTTCATTTTCATATTTTCATATTTTCATATTTTCATATTTTCATTTAATTTCATATGTTTCCATTTTTCTTAACTAACCATAACGTTCAGACTCAGAAGTAAGAAGGTAGTTGCCACCATAATTTTATTATAAAAAGTACATAGTTAGCTTCATTTAATAAGGTACAAGGTCCACCTCAGGACAAACGGAACTCACTGTTGTCGTGGTAGACCTAAGTAGGCCAAAGTAGGCTTATACATGCCCTGACTTGCCCAGACATGTTTTTTCTGCTCTCCCTTCAGTTTTGGAGAGAAACAACCTTGAGGAAGAGGACAAAGAACCTGGAACCACTGAGTCTAAGGACCCTGGCCATTTGCATCCTATAATAAACAAGGTACACACGCTCAGCTTGTGTGTACCTTGTGCAAGGCCTGTATTCTGCTCTGAAAACGGGAAAGCAAGCCTATGGCTTCACCTAATATAGTCAGACTTGGCTACCTGCCATTCTGATTGGCTATTCTGTGTCCAAAGACCCATTACTCTCAGTCTGTATTGATAAAAGGAGATGAGCAAGTGACACAACGTGTTCTGCTGTTGTATCTGTGCTTGCTGCTTCCCACTGTCTTATTGTACCCTGAACTACCTGGAAACTCCACTGTTTCAAGTTTACCAGGAACAGGTTCTAAATGCTTCCATGTGATCAGCCTGCATAGTCAGTTTGACATCATGCTGAGACTGCACATCACAAGACATCCTGCCCACACCTGAAAGTCTCCTGCCAAGACAGGAAGTCCTGGAGATACACAAATCATCCAGAGGAGATCAGCACCAGCTCAGAGATTGTCTGCTTCCTTTCCCAGCACTCTGAAGCCTGGGAAGAATCAGAAGTCTCAGCAGACGGCAAGACAGTAACAGAATTCCTTGAAAGGGTTTGGGTACTGTCTGAAGCTGTAGCCAGTCCTGCCAGTTGGGAGATCATTTTGTGAGTAAATTCTTAAAGCCTCTTGTAATTCACCATTGCCTTCTGCCATAAGCAGAAAGGAGCTTCCTGAGTCCATCTAGTGGGCAAGTGGTGCATTGACCGCAAGCATTACACTAACTGCAGCAACCTTCTCTTCCAGTTGGATCAATGTTATATATTTTTGCTAGTTGTTTCTAGATCCTATGTTGTTATCTATATAAAGTTTCCATGACTGTGTGAAGAACTGATTATTATTAAAATTAATGGTCAGGGTGGTAAGAGTTGTGAATATTGAATATTAGTAAACAATATTAATCTTTGAAAATCACACCTTGCATCAATTAATTACCCTTCCATAACAACTGTTCTAATACTACCTTAAACTTGAAGAAAAGCAGTCCTTTATTTTTCATTTCATTACCTCTGAAGCTTTTAAATCCAGAGAAAGCACAGAGAACTCTTCTCTTGGACTTTGATGGCAGAAATAAATTTCAACACCTAAAAGAAGGAAATACTGGCACAAATATTACTTAAGTGGGACCCACTTAGTGCATTGAGTTTTCTCTGGAGTCTTTGTAAACAGTTGCAAAAATTGGGTAATATATGTTAATGGTTTATTTTTGTTTGATGTCTGATACAAATAAGCTGCTGCTATTTTATTTATCCTTTTTAACAAATCATCTCATAAGGTCTTAGGAGTTTTCTTCTCCATAGCAATGACCTTGGATTTTAAAAACATGACAAAACTTTCCCTTGTATTATAATAATGCTTCATTATCTCTAATGCTTTCCAGATTCTTTATCTACATCTTACTTTAAGAGACTTCCTCTTTGCAATATCATCTTCACTCTACCACAAATCTCTTGTAAAAGAAGCACTCTATTGAAGGTATCATAAAGATACTTTTGTGTGTTTATAAAATAAAATTCTGTCTGGATTGAGGGCATAAGGTCCTTGATTACAACTCAGGTATGATCCAGACATCCAAGCCCAAAAAATACTCCAGGCTCAGAAAAACCTATTTTAAATCACTGTAGTAGAATTCATCCTATCTAACATTACATATCTGCACTTTAAATGTCTTTACTTGGTCAGATGAATCCTGTGACCATTACTTCTACCTCTAATCTCCATGTGGTATAAACTAATGCTGAAGTAACACAATTTTCCTTCAATCCTCCTCTCCTCTGGTAACATCAGAGTCAGAATTCCCATTTCCAATGGTGTGGCCGTTTGAGTCAGATTTCTAGCTCAGACATAAAAAAAAAAATAAAATAAAAAAGGAACAGAAATTTAGAAGTGAAAGCTCTGAGTGGAGAGGTGAACATTTTAGGGATAGGCCACATAATGGCAACAATGGATAAGTTAATATTTCATTAGAGCATCAAGAGTTTTATGTCTGGAAGCACAGCTTGGACCTTCCCCTTGCTGCTTCTGCTGCACTTGTTATCTTCCCCTGCCGCTGTTTTGACTGCTGTTGCTTTGCCGCCAATCGACCCCTTCCCCATCTTCCTTCAGGTTATTATATTTCTGTAGTTGTTTATTCTCCTTATACTATTTAAACTATAAGAAATACAATTTAATTTTTTCCTGAATTTCCAAAAATCATAGAATCATAGAATGGTAAGGTTGGAAGTGACCTCAACATTCATCCAGTTCCAACCCCCTGCCATAGACAGGGATGCCTCCCACTAGGACAGCTCACTCAAGGCCTCCTCCAACCTGGCCTTCACCTCCAGGAAGGGAGCAGCCACAACCTCCCTGGGTAACCTGTGCCACTGTCTCACCACTCTCACTGGAAAGAACTTCCTCCTAACATCCAGTTTAGATCTTACTTCTTCCAGTTTAAACCCATTGTGCCTTGTCCTGTCATTACAAGACCTTGTCAATAGTCCCTCAGCCTTCCTGTAGGCCCCCTTCAGATACTGGAAGGCTACTACAAGGTATCCTTAAAGCCACCTCTTCTCCAGGCTGAAAAGTGCCAAATCTCATAGCCTGTCCTATAGCCGAGCTGCTGCAGCTCTCTGATCATCTTCATGGCCCTCCTCTGAACCGGCTCCAACAGTTCCACGTCCTTCCTGTGCTGTGTTATAGTGAGTTTACTCTACCAAGGGAGATATCCACCCTAACACACATCCTAAGTAAAAAGTATACATGGCATCAAGCGAGCATTTAATTGTGAATTTGTTCTTTTGGACAAGTAGGTTTCTACAAAAGCAGACAATGAAGGCAATCCAGGTATTCTACATAAAGCTGTAACCATACAAATTATACCTAAAATGTCAAAAGAACTCTTTCTTTTAAATTTATCTAAATCACACATTCCAGAATTTCTCGCATCCTTTAACATACAATTTCACTGCAAAAAAAATATAAATTTCTAGTTGTTACTTCTCCTCATTCCCCTTATTTATGCATTTTGCTTCACTGCTCTACTTGGTGTCTTAGTTCATATTTTTCTCTACCTAAGTAAATTAGTCTCTGCCTGAATTTGCTCTTTTTGACTGTTCCATTTATTCTCTGCTATTTCTCCAGTCTGAACAGTTTCATATTTCACTCTATCAAAACTTCATTACTCTGAATGCCACAATTTAGGTCACCTGTAGTGAATAAATCCACAATTTTCCCTGCTCTATAGATTGCTGAACTGTTATTATTAGCGACTTATATTATTCTTGATCCAGAACAACAATGTCCTTGTAAAAAGATGAATGGAAGGAATTAAGCATATTATTATAAATGCAAACAAACATAACCAAACCTTTGTTTACAAATAATGATTCATTTAATGTGTATTACATAGTTCTGTTTCTCTGCCCTATGATTCTGTTTAGACTTTCACTTACAGCTACAAATTGAATTAACACTTTCAACTTTTTTTGTTTTACAATAACTGCTTAATTTTTTTGATGGATGCAGTATGATACATGACTTTTATGTAATTCATACATGATTATTTTTTTGTTCACTTACCTAACCAGACTGTATTCTGCACCATTTGTTGGCATAGTTTTTCCAAATCCCAAATCTTGATTACTATTGCTGTCCTGAGTCATCTTCTTCTTCTCATTATACTCATGATTTTATAAAAACATGCAAGTTTGGTGTAATTCTGCAACCTTTTGGTTAGTATCTCTCAACATTAGACTAGATATGTGAATGAATCTGAAAATTCATTTGTTTAAAAAAAAAATAATTTTAAAAATTAAAATATATAATCTGGACTTCTCCTGGTGAAGGAAAACAGACTTAACGTGCTCATTTAAAGTAAACACAGACAATGTGATATTTGCAAACAGGAATGCATGCATGCAATGAAAAAAAAAAAAACAAAAAACAAAAAAACCCCAAACACCATAATGCAAGAAATTAATATTTTTTTTCAGGTAACAAATAAGTTTTTTCACAATAATTCACACTTGATCAAAGTGTATCTCTTTATTCTCTTTTATTTTATCATTTCAGTAACCTGTATTTTCTGGACTTCCAATGAGGTACTATTTCTGAGGGAAGAAGGAAGCAATGAAAGCAGGCAGTGTGGAGAACAGACAGACAGAAAGAGAACTGGAGGTACTCGTAGATAGTAGCTGAACATGAACCAGTAGTGTGCCCAGATGGGCAGGAGAACCAATGGTATCCTGGCCTGGATCAGGAAGAGTGTGGCCAGTAGGACAAGGAAGGTTATTCTACTCCTGTGCTCAACACTGGTCAGGCTACACCTTGAGTGCTGTGTCCAGTTCTGGGCTCTTCAATTCAAGAGAGATGTTGAGGTGCTGGAATGTGTCCAAAGAAGGGCAACAAAGCTGGTGAGGGGCCTGGAGCAGAGCCCTGTGAGGAAAGGCTGAGGGAGTTGGGGGTGGGCAGCCTGGAGAAGAGGAGGCTCAGGGGTGACCTCATTGCTGTCTACAACTACCTGAAAGGAAGTTGTAGCCAGGTGGGGGTTTGCTCTCTTCTCCCAGGCAACCAGCAAAAGACTGAGGGGACACAGTCTCAAGCTTTGCCATGGGAGGTCTAGGCTGGAGATTAAGAGGAAATTCTTGCCAGAGAGAGTGATTGGCATTGGAATGGGCTGCCCAGGGAGGTGGTGGAGTCACTGTCCCTGGAGGTGTTCAAGAAAAGACTGGATGGGGCACTTAGTGCTGTGGTATAGTTGATTGGCTAGGGTTGGGTGAGTAAATACTTAAAGCCTCTTGTAATTCACCATTGCCTTTTGCCATAAAGAGAAAGGAACTCCTTGAGTTCATCTAGTGGGCAAGTGGTGTATTGACCACAAGCAGTATATTGACCACAGGAACCTTCTCTTCCAGTTCAATTAATGTTATATTATTACTAGTTATTTCTAAATTCTGTGTGATTATTTGTATAAAGTTTCCATGAAAAATGAGAAGAACCAAGTATTATTAAAATTAGCAGTTGGTGTGGTGAGAGCTCTGAATATTGAATATTAATAAACAATATTAATATTTGAAAATCATATATTGCATCAATTAATTACCTCTCTATAAGAGATACCCTTTTTTATACAATCCAGCTTCCTTTTGACTTGCTTTGCCACAGCAACACACAACATTCACTCACATTGAGCTTGTTGTCAGCAAGAACATCAGGCTCCTTTCCACAGAGGTGCTCCCCAGGGGTAGATCCCAGCCTGTGTGGCAGTTCAGAATTGCATTGTTCCAGATGCAAATCACGACACTTGCCCTTGTTGAGCTTCATCACATTCTTATTTGCCTACTTTTCCTGCCTATGTAGATCTTCCTACAGGGTGGCTCTTTTCTAAAGCATCCACTTCTCCACTAAATTTCGTATCATAGAATCATAGAATGGTAAGTTTGGAAGGGACATCAAGGATCATCTAGTTCCAACCCTCTGCCATAAACAGGGACACCTCCCACTAGTACAGGTCACTCAAGGCCTCCTCCAACCTGGCCTTGAACACCTCCAGGCAGGGAGCAGCCACAACCTCCCTGGGAAACCTGTGCCAGTGTCTCACCACCCTCCCTGCAAACAACCTCCTCCTAACATCCAGTCTAAATCTCCCTTCTACCAGTTTGAACCCATTGCCCTGTGTCCTGTCATTACAAGACCTTGTCAATAGTCCCTCCCCAGTCTTCCTGTAGGCCCCCTTCAGACACTGGAAGGCTACTATAAGGTCTCCTGGAAACCTTCTCGTCTCCAGACTGAAGAGTCCCAACTATCATAGCCTGTATATCATTAGACTCCATCATGGTACACTTGATCCCATCATCCAGACCACTTATGAAGATATTAAAGAGCATTTTGGCCCAATATTAATACTTAAGCGACTTTACCTATGGCAGGTCACCAGCTATTATCATGACCCTCTGGATGCAGCCTGTCTTCCAGTTCCCCATCCACTGCACAGACCACTCAACTAGCCTATAAGGCAGATCCAGAATGCTCTGTAGCTCAACATAACAAAAATGGAGAAGACCTAAAAATTATAATTAGTATTTCCTGTCACATTTAGATAATTTCCACCAAGGAATAAGTCAAAAGGTCAATCCATTAAAAGTTGCATACAGGGCTAAGTGTATGGTATTTTGCAGAGTTAAAAACAGCTACTGTTCTGTCACCTGAAGGATGTTGTTCAATTTTATGTTTATTTCTTAAGGAAAAACCTTAATTTGAAGAAAGAAAATTATTTAGTACCAAAATAGTAGCCTTCGCTACTTATGTAAATCTGTCACTTCAGGGGTTTTCTGTGGGATTATTGCAGCAAGTATCCTTTCATATTAAAATTCTAACCTTCTTGCTTGCTTTGCATAGCTGTAAAAACATTTGCCAATTTATTTCCCCTAATAGCCTGCAGCTCTCCAGCACTGTTCAGAAATCACCTGACTTCAATGTCCTCAGCTTCTCTCTAAAACAGCTATGCTGTGTCAACCCAGATATTTTTAGCACCTTTTCCTTCATCCTCAATATTATTCTCCAGAAATATTGTCATGCAGTCCTGTTGTTTTATTTTGCTATTCATTTCCACAAAATTCCTACCTGTTTTATAAAATCACATCCATTTTTTCCCTAGACCACCCTTGTTCCTGTCATACATTTCATTTCATGCCATGAACTGCTTAAAAAGTACATCAAAATACTCAGAATCAGTTTGGCAATATTAGTTTGCAGATCATCTTGTTTCCTCTTTTTTTCTTTTTTTTTTTTTTTTTTTTTTTTTTTTTTTTTTTTTGGTGTGTGTGTCTGTGTGTTTGGTTGATTTGTTTGATTTGGTTTTTGGTTTTTGGTTTTGGTTTTGTTTTCTTGTTTTGCTTTTTTGTTTTGGTTTTGGTTCTGGTTTTGGTTTGTTGGGTTTGTGGGTTTTTTTTTTTTGGGGGTGGGGATATTATTTGGTTTTGTTTTTTGTGGTTCTTTTGATTGGTTGTTTGGTTTGGTCTTTTTTAATTTTTAACCAGAGATATATAACTCTTTTCTGTATCACCCAAGTTGATCTTACTTACCCTCAGCTTTTGTTAGAGTAGCCTGCAAAAATGGTAAACATGAATGGGGCCTCCATAAAAAGATATTCAACACTAAAGGAACAAACCATAGAATCATAGAATCACAGAATGGTAAGGTTGGAAGGGAAATCAAGGATCATCTAGTTCAAACCCCCTGCCATAGGCAGGGACACCTCCAGGCAGGGAGCAGCCACAACCTCCCTGGACAGTCTGTTCCAGTGCCTCACCACCCTCACTGCAAACAATTTCCTCCTAACATCCAGTCTAAATCTCCCCTCTGCCAGTTTAAACCCATTGCCCCTTGTCCTGTCATTACAAGACCTTGTAAATAATCCTTCCCCAGCCTTCCTGTAGGCCACCTTCAGATATTGGAAGGCTACTATAAGGTCTTCTCAAAGCCTTCTCTCCTCCAGACTGAATAGCCCCAACTCTTGTAGCCTATCCTCATAGGAGAGCCACTCCAGCCTTCTAATCATCTTCGTGGTCTCCTCTTGGGCTGGCTCAAACAGTTCCATGTCCTTCCTGTGCTGTCCTTCCAGAACTGCACACAGTACTCCAGGTGGGGTCTGATGAGAGCAGAGTAAAGGGGGAGAATCCCCTCCCTTGCCCTGCTGCTCACACTGTTCTTGATGCAACCCAGGACTTGGTTGCTGTCTGGGCTGCATGCGCACACTGCAGGTTCATGTTGAGCTCTTCATCAACCCAGACCCCAAGGTCCTTTTCCTCAGGGCTGCTCTCCAGCCATTCATCACCCATCCTGGATTTGTGCCTACCCAGGTGCAGAACCTTACACACTTACACTTGGCCTTGTTGAATTTCATGAGGTTGGCCTGGGCCCACCTCTGCAGCCTGTCCAGGTCCCTCTGGATGACATCTCTGCCCTCTAGCAAGTCAATGAGTCTGGCACTGTTCTTGCAAATGATCTGATGAGTTGTAAAGCATTTATCTTAGAGAATGCACATTAAATGTGTTTTGTGAGATATTGTGAAAAGGGAAATTTTATGTATATGTGTAACAAAGCTCCTAGCTGAAAGTATAGCCATCCTGATTTAGAAACCACAGATTGTGGTATAGCATGGTAACATTTCTTCCTCAGGAAAATAAACCAAAGTTAAATCAGGAAAAATGGGTGGGGGTGGGGGGGGAAGAAGAAAGAAAAAAAATAAGTGAAGAGTAAAAGAATATAAATCCACTATCATATATCTTCAGAACTGGAGATTCTAGCAGTTTTTTTAGATGCACATGCAGAGCAACAAGAAAATGCCTAAGCATATGTTACCTGATGCACACTCTGATCATCTGTGTTAACTTCTGCAGACACAATTTAAGGGAACAGTTTTGTGTATCATGCAAATTATGTCTCTCAAACCTGTGAAAAACAGTTTTATTGCAAATTCCACTAAATACTGACGGTATAATGATTGCAAATATATTTTATCCATTTCATAAAGGGGAGAGTGTCACTGTAGATGAGCATGTGACAGGGAAAGTACAAAAGGAAAAAAGAGGGTATTTTCTTTTTAATTATTGGGGGGCAGGGAGGGAGGAAAGAACAAGCTAAAAAAACCTTATATACACCACTCTGCACTAATCTTCATCTGCAGTTTGGGTTTCCCTAAGCTGATCTGATTTAAGGTTAGCTGCAAAAGCATTTTAAATTTGTTTCTCCCTTCCTATGAATGCTACACCACTTAAGACACAAGAGTATCACAGAGAAACAGACAAGGCTCTGTAACTCATAGTTTTCCATGTAAAGATTTTGACATAAGGATTCCTGCTCTAAGGCTAAGACATTGCAGATGTACAGAAGGAAGAGAATATAAGAAGCAGTAGTTCCTATATTTTCTATAGCATAAAAAAACCAAACAATCAAACAAAAAAACCAAAACAAAACAAATTAAAAAAAACCAAACAACCACAACAACAACAAAAACAAACAAACAAACAAACAAAAAAAAACCAAACCAAAAACCAACCCCCCCAAAAAACCCAAACCAGTAAATCTCTAAAGCATAATGTGAGAATTACTGTGTACAGTTCTGGAGCCCCCAGCACAGGAAGGACATGGAAGTATTGGAATGGATCCAGAGGAGGTCATGAAGATGATCAGAGGGCTGGAGCAGCTCCCTTATGAGGACAGGCTACATGAGTTGGGGATCTGCAGCCTGGAGAAGAGAAGGCTTCCAGAAGGCCTTAGAGTAGCCTTCCAATATCTGAAGGGGGCCTGCAGGAAGGCTGGGGAGGGACTATTGACAAGGTCTTGTAATGACAGGACAAGGGGCAATGGGTTTAAACTGACAGAGAGAAGATTGAAACTGGATTTTAGGAGGAAGTATTTTGCAGTGACGGTGGTGAGACACTGGCACAGGTTGCCCAAGGCGGTTGTGACTGCTCCCTCCCTGGAGGTGTTCAAGGCCAGATTGGAGGAGGCCTGGAGTGAGCTGTGCTAGTGGGAGGTGTCCCTGCCTATGGGAGGGGGTTGGAACTAGATAATCCTTGAGGTCCATTCCAACCTTAGCATTCTATGATTCTATGATTCCATGATGATTGATGATGACAATGATTATTATTATCATTATTTGTGTTTATTGTCATGCTGGGTGGCAATTTTGTAAAGAAAAATGCAGGGTGTAACCAAAATTGCTTCTAAAAAGTTACATCTCAATCACCTCTCCCATACATTTATTATTTGCTATTAATAATATTAAATTTCAATTTAAAAATGGTAGATAAGTCACCTCTCCCATACATTATTTTTTACTATAAATAATCTTAACATTTCAATTAATGCTGCCCACTGAGCTGATATCTATAAATTGTCTCTCCCATACATTAATTTTTACTATAAATAATCTTAAATTTCAATTAATACTTCCCAATTAGCTGTTTTCTATTTAAAATCATCTCTCCCATATATTATTCTATAAATAATTTTAAAATTTCAATTAATGCTGCCCAATTAGCTGATTTCTATTAACAATCAACTCTTCCATGCATTTATTTTTACTATAAATAATCTTAAATTTCAATGGATACTTCCCAATTAGCTGATTTCTATTAAAACATATCTCTGTATGCTTGGTGTCATAATCTTGAAAAGGAAGTGAACATATTTAAATGTTGTATTAAAACAGTTATATGAGCCCTAAAGTATTAAATATGATTTTCCTGTTCTTGCTTGTTGCATTTATAAGGCATGAATCAAAAGTACTTGGTGTGGGGGTGCTCAATTCAGTGTTCATTTGCATTTTGTATATCCAATATTGGGATGCAGAGGAGCCTGCCTCTATTTTAGGAATTTAATTTCATTAAAATTTCTCCCTTCAGACCTTTCTTGAATGATGGATAGTCAACAGTAGACACTATCAAATCTGCAGCCATGGCTGACTACACTTTAGTAATATATTTCTTGAGTTCTTTATGATAATGTAATGAACTACATCACAGATGAAATTCAAGATGTAGAAGTTGACTTCTTGTCAACATAAAGCATATCCACATTGGAGCAGCAAAACTTTTCTAAAGATAAATATGGTTTTACAAATAGGAGATAGAAATTTTGATTAACTGTACAGAGTTTAGAAGTTAGAAATAAATAACAAAAGAAGCACTTAAGGTGCCCTTGCTGATTTTCAACTATTCAGAATAAACAAGAATCATAATATAATTTCATTGTATAAATCATCTTATCAAATTATTGTTTTGATCTTTTGGTTTCTAGCTTAGAGGAACAATCAGGTGTCTTTTCCTAAGTGCTATATATTTTAGGATCTTTTAATTTTATATTTTAACCTCAAAATCCAAATATAAGAATGAGCTGATCCCAGGAAAACATCTGTGAACTTCTATCACCTGCTTTCCCACTCTCCTTGTTTTATAAAGCTGAATGACTGAGCCTAAAATACACTTTAATTAAATTTTTATTATCTCTTTTACCTTCAGAACAGCATCAATATCTGCAAGTTTTAATGGAGAGAATCTAAGTACTTGTATCTCAGATTAGACAGATGTTAGCTATTCAGAAAATGCACACTTATTAGAAGGTTATTGTGCATCTACATAGTCATGAAAAAAAGGTGAGATGAGAAGGCTTTGAGGAGACCTTAGAGTAGCCTTCCAATATCTGAAGGGTGCCTACAGGAAGGTTGGGGAGGAACTATTGACAAGGTCTTGTAATGACAGGACAAGGGGAATTTGGTTTAAACTGACAGAGGGGAGATTTAGACTGGATGTTAGGAAGAAGTTCTTTGTGGTGAGACACTGGCACAGGTTACCCAGGGAGGTTGTGGTAGCTCCCTCTCTGGAGGTGTTCAAGGCCAAGTTGGAGGAGGCCTTGAGAGAGCTGTCCTAGTGGGAGGTGTCCCTGCCTATGGCAGGGTGTTGGAACTAGCTGATCCTTGATGTCCCTTCCAACCTTACCATTCTATGATTCTATGGTATTCTGTTGTTCTGAAGGTCATTGTAACCAGAAAGATTGAATTACAAGTGCTTAAAATTAGAATTTTAAAATCCTAATTAGACATCTAAATATATGGCCCTATTTTGAAACAGTTCAAAACCCTGCAGTTCCAATTTAAATGTCACTCCTGCACTGTCTACTTATAGAAAGACCAAGGTCCTTTTGTACCGCTACATCAGAAGATATTCATTTCAGGATAGCCAAGGATTTTCCCTGACTTTGAGCAAGAAGTAGCTAGAGATAAATTCTACTTTATGTCGTTGCTGAAATATAATATTTTGATTTCATGCTTTGTGGAAGAATTTGTCCCCTTGAAGGTACTGTAAACTTACTATTTTTCATAGAGTGGGAAGTCAGAGGATGGATAAACACGAACCAACTGGCAAGCCGTGGCATGCTTTGACAGTAGTGAGCAGAATGGTTGCCTCCAGCATTGGGAGTTGCTGGAGTTTAACATGCTAGAACTCTTCAAATGTTCAGTCTTAGCTAACCATGTGTGTCTTCTGTGCAGATCCACCTTAGAGACTGTTCTCCATAGAAGAGAAGGCTATCTGATTTAAGATGCTTTCATTCTAAACTCCTTTTCGGGTTCACAAAGAGTGCACACACATTTGTCATTGTGACAAAGTCATTCTTGTGCAATATGCATTTTAAACTGTGCTTAGCGAACAAAAAAATTGTATGAATTGCCTCAGCACAAGCTGCTCTTGCTTTTTATAACTACTAGGACATTTATGTTCATATGCTGGATGTTCATTCTCAGGAAATAAAGATCCTTTGGATAGGAGTGTGTCACAGCCTGTGAAATTAGTGTACCGTTCCTCTAGTTTTCTGCATGCACACACACACAAAGATACTACAGAAAGGTATTAGCTTGTTCTCTATGAGTAAGTTCCACTGATTTGGGATGTATAATTGAATGTTCCAGCAGAGAGCAGAAATTGTAAAATAATAATTATTTTATTACCTCTGAGATTTCTACTAAATATCAAAGGAAACATAAATATTAATGGAGAGTTAGGTTATCTTTTCTAAGAGTATAGCTGTACTCCTTTAAAGAAAATAGAAAGCAGAGATCCTCATGATGAAAGGGGCAATGAGTTTAAACTGGCAGAGGGGAGATTTAGATTGGATGTTAGCAGGAAGTTCTTTCCAATGAAGGTGGTGAGACACTGGCACAAGATGCCCAGGGAAGTTGTGGCTGCTCCCTCCTTGGAGATGTTGAAGGTCAGGTTGGATGAGGCCTTGAGTGATCTGTCCTAGTGGGAGGTGTCCCTTCCTATGGCAGGGGGTTGGAAGTAGTTGATCCTTGAGGTCCCTTCCAACCCTACCATGATTCTATGATTCTATGATAATAGTCAAGTTGACAAAGCAGTTTACAAAACTTCCCAATTTAAGAAGAAAACTACAACAGTGCTTCTCCTAAAGACAGTTCCTCAAAACCCCATGCTTCTTTTGCATATGGATAGATAAAGAAGGAGGAATATTGATAGGATTCTATGCTTCTATAAATGAGTAGACCAGCCTCACTGTGCTCCATCAACTTGTGAAAAATGTCCTTACTACTTTCTCTTGTGAAGGTAGTACAAATCCTGTAGGACATCTCATACTCTCTAAGATACAATAGTAAAGTAAAAATCCGAAATGAAGATGTGATCTGTTGTTGTCTCTCCCCCCATCAACATTTGCTTTGCTTGATAAAATTAAGTTTCTGAGTCAGTGACATGACTAGCACTTATTTTAGAGACAGCTCAGGTCTTTTAATTTCGACTTATTAAAATTGATTTGGGTTCCATTTACGTAATTGAGAACAGGATGTTTGCCAGCAAAATTAAACTTTTTTGACCATTTGGATAAGGAAGTTGTGCGCTGTCATCTATATTTTATTTGCACTCTGGTAGAACTGCCTGAGACAGAATGATTCTCTTCTTTCCCATTAAATCAATTTCATTATGATTCAGAGCCAAAAGAAAATGCAGTCCCCCAAGTCCAATGCAATTCACATTTATAAGTGTTGAAGTATATATAGACTCATAGAATCATAAAATGGTAAGTTTGGGAGGGACTTCAAAGATCATCTAGTTTCAACCCCCTGCCATAGGCAGGGACACCTCCCACTAGTACAGCTAACTCAAGGTCTCCTCTAACCTGGCCTTCAACACCTCCAGGGAGGGAGCAGCCACAACCTCCCTGGGCAACCTGTTCCACTGTCTCATATATCTACTGTCTAAGAGTGATATTTATTCACTTGAGTATTTCAAGTCCTTAGGTGCACAGAGGTTTGATTTTCAACATAATGAGAAAAAGCTGCAGTCTTGACAGTAGTGAGCAGAATGGCTGTCTCCAGCATTGGGAGTTGCTGGAGTTTAACATGCTAGAACTCTTCAAATGTTCAGTCTTAGCTAACCATGTGTGTTTTCTGTGCAGATACACCTTAGAGACTGTTCTCCATAGAAGAGAAGGTTTTGAGGGGACCTTAGAGTAGTCTTCCAGTATCTGAAGGGGACCTACAGAAAGGCTGGGGATAGACTATTGACAAGGTCTCGTAATGACAGGATGAGGAGCAATGGGTTTAAACTGGCAGAGGGGAGATTTAAACTGGATGTTAGGAGGAAGTTCTTTACAGTGAAGGTGGTGAGACACTGAAATCAATCAAGGTTAATGATGTTCTACTTAAACACTTCTATTGGGTGAGTAGAATGACCAGTTTTAGAAAGCTGAAGCTGAACAAGGTGGATATTCTAGTTAGGAGCACAGTGCAGGTGCCAAATAAAAGTTAGATCTATTCTCAGAGACGTCAGCGGAACAGAATGCAGTTAGAACTCTGAGAAACAGTGAGAAATTAATCCCTTTACACTATTTTTTTTTTTTGGTTTGTTGCTATATAGGTTAACAGAGGTTTAATCCCTCCCCTTTTGGGAACTTCTTCCTCTCTTTTAGAAATCCCTCCTCTCAAAAAAAACCCAAACAAACAAACAAAAAAAAACCCCAACCATAAACAAACAAACAAAAACAAAACAAAAAAACCCCGAACCCGCAACAACAAAAAAACCCCAAACCCACACCCACAAAACAAACCAACCAAACAAACCCAAAAAACTAATTTGGAAAAAAAAAAAAAAAAGAACACACTAGTTTGTGGAGTCCCCCAGTGTTGGATGATTTACAACCCACATATATTTGAATAATGTAATTCTCTAGCCATCACTGCTGCAGTTTGGAAAGTTTAGGATGGTTATCCATTCAGTGTAAGGAGTAATGAGGAGCAGAGGAGAGATGAAAACTCAGGGCATGTTTCCTCTCCTCACATTCTTCCTGGGATGTCACTCAGTAAGGAGGGAGAGTATTGACGTTCTTACACATGGCTCAGAAAGACAATCCTGGTTGAAGGCAGCCCAGTAGTCAGTCAGAAGAATGGGATGAGAACCCATTCTTCTACTCTCCAGCTAAGAGAGAGAAATACAGATGTAGAGAAAAAGTAAATAACATGTATAA
>VWZE01000016.1:2337-14420 GCA_013396675.1 Eubucco bourcierii
TGCATTTGGGTCCAGTTTCCCTGCAATGAGTCCACTCCCCCTGCATTTGGGTCCAGTTAGCCTGCAATGAGTCCACTCCCCTTGCATTTGGGTCCACTCCCCATGCATTTGGGTCCAGTTTCCCTGCAATGAATCCACTCCTCCTGCATTTGGGTCCAGATTCCCTGCAACAAGTCCATTCCCCTTGCATTTGGGTCCAGTTTCCCTGCAATGAGTCCACTCCCCATGCATTTGGGTCCACTCCCCATGCATTTGGGTCCAGTTTCCCTGCAATGAGTCCACTCCCCAAGCATTTGGGTCCAGTTTCCCTGCAATGAGTCCATCCCCCCTGCATTTGGGTCCACTCCCCCTGCACTTGGGTCCAGTTTCCCTGCACTGAGTTCACTCCCCATGCACTTGGGTCCAACCCCTCATTCCTGTCATCATGAACACCTCATTCATGGACCAGTAACTATGTGAGGATGCATTCCATTAAAGAAATAAAAAAATCAGTTCATGCCATGCCCCAGCTTAAACTGGCCACATTTCCACTGCACTGCTCTGAGTTCTTCATCTGTGTCCAAGGAGCTCTGTAACCAACACAACCTATTCAAACCCAAACCTTGGGTTGGAGCCCAGCTAGACAGCCAGCCTATTCATGGCTGGGGCTGTTCAGCCTGCAGAAGAGAAGGCTCCAGGGAGACCTTAAAGCAGCCTTCCAGTACCTGAAGAGAGTTACAGGAGAGCTGGGGAGGGATTTCTGAGAAAGGCTTGGAGTGCTAGGACAAACAGGAATGAAGCTGGAAGAAGGCAGACTGGAAATAAGGAAGAAATTCTTTAGAGGGTGGTGAGACACTGGCACAGGTTGCCCAGGGAGGCTGTGGATGCCCCCTCCATGGAGGTGTTCAAGGCCAGGTTGGATGAGGCCTTGAGCAGGGAAGCGGGAGGTGTCCCTGCCCATGGCAGGGGGTTGGAACTGGATGATCTTGAAGGTCTCTTCCAACCCAACTCATTCTGTGAATCTGTGAAAAACAAAGCCTGGGCTGGAGAGAGTAGGAAAGCTGAGGAATGCTCCTGTCCTTCAGATACACAAAGTGCTCCCTCACACCACACAGGTTTCATCCAACTTTCTGAAGTTCCTGGGGTTGAAGTGAGATTTGTGTCACCCTTCTCCCTAATCCTTTGCCATTTCCAGGAAGAAGTGGAGCATGCACATGGCTGGACTTTGCAGATTAAGGAGAGAGACAAAGATTTGGTTGATGCTTTTTCAAGTCTTCAAGATTTGATGGGAATTGTGGGAAATTAGAATGCACACTGACTGAAAAACACACATGAATAGAGAAGCTCAACAGCATTTTGAGCATCTTGTACCACTTCAACCACATTATTTGCCTGACAGGAGGCCTTAAACATTAGTGATTAAAGTAGGGTAACAAAGCAGGGCTTAATACATCCCTAAACTCTGGTTTATGTTGCTTGTGCAGGCACCTTGCAGGTTTTCACACTTCCAGTTCAGCTTGACACAGCATTGCTACAACAAATCAGCTCAAGGGGGGAAATAAGCCCAACAAAACACCTCTCTGGCTCTTCCTATCCTAGTCTTTGGAAGTATCCAGCTCCCCAGAGCAAAACTGGATGAGCACACAGCACATAGTGTTCTTCTCCTTGACTCCACCCTGGTGAGGCCACTGTGGCCAATTCTGGGTTCCCCAGCCTAGGAAGGACAAGGAACTACTGGAGAGAGTACAGTGAAGGGCTACAAAGAGGATTATGAGGACTGGAACACCTCCCTGATGAGGAATTTGGGCTATTTAGTCTGGAAAAGAGTAGATTAAGGGGGGAACCTCATCAGTGCTGATCACTACTCAAAGGGTGGGTGTCAGTAGGATGCAACCAGACTTTTGTCCAGTGACAGGACACAGGGTAATGGGCACAAAGTGGAACATCACAAGTTCCATCTAAACACCAGAAGCAATTTCTTTACTGTAAGGGTGGTGGAGCACCAGAACAGGTTGCCCAGAGAGGTTGCACAGTCTCTATCTCTGGAAGCATTCAAAAACCTGCCTGGACATGTTCCTGTGTGACCTACTGTAAGTGAACCTGCCTTGGCAGAGGGGTTGGACTCTATGATCTCCAGAGGTCCCTTCCAACCTCTACCACTCTGTGATTCTGTGAGTGCTGTGTGGCCATGCATGACCTCCATGAGTCCAACAGCAACCCTTGACACGTGGAAGCCAACTGATGGAAGCACAGTTGACAACTGGGGAGCAGAAATTCAGAAAGGCAGCAACATCTCTTTCCCAAAGACAGCAATCACTCCACTCAGCCACAGGAACAAGGACTAAAGAGAGTCACTGACAGTTAACTGCACTTCCATTTGGGTTTTCTCCCAGATGTCAACTACTAAGATACCAACACATAGATTGGCACACAAGGAGATCCTCTTTGAATACTTTTCAGCTTGTGGATGTTTTTTTTTTTTTCCCTGCACTAATAAGCCAGAGGATTAAACATCAATGGCATGGCAGTACTGCCTATCCCAATAGTATCCCCTCCTCACTTCATGCTTTTGGGAAGCTGCCTTCAGGTTGCCCAGGGAGGTTGTGGCTGCTCCCTCCCTGGAGGTGTTCAAGGCCAGGTTGGATGAGGCCTTGAGTGACCTGTACTAGTGGGAGGTGTCCCTGCCTATGGCAGGGGGTTGGAACTAGATGATCCTTGAGGTCCCTTCCAACCTTCCCATTCTATGATTCTATGATTTAGCTAAGCTTACAGCCCTGGCTAATAAAACACAGACTCAACAAAGGAGTGATAAGATATAGGGTGATGGCTTCAAACTGGGAGAAGTTGGATTTAGGTTAGACATGAGGAAGAAATTCTCCTCGACGAGGGTGGGGAGATGCTGAACAGGTTGCCCAGGGGAGGCTGCAGAAGGCTCCAAACCTGGAAGTGTTCAAAGCCAGGTTGGATGAGGCCTGGAGCAACCTGGTCTAGTGGGAGGTGTCCCTACCCATGACAGGGAGGTTGGAACTGGATGATCTTTAAGGCCCTTCCAACCCAAACCATTCTATGGTTCTATGACTCTAGAAACCAACTCAGGTTACTATTTCTCAGAAGGCACAAGGTGCAAAGGACTGGCTGCAGGCACTGAAAACCTCCCCTGAGCTCTGGTAGGGCTTCAGAAGTGACAGCAATCATTTAAGAGAAGGGTTCAGCATTCAAGCAGCTACAAAAGCACTACCTGCAGTTGTTCCACACATCATTCAACACTGTTTTGGTAGCAGTCAGAGCAAACCAAACTGTCAATCAAGTCTGACCAAGGCAAACTGCCCCTTACCTTGAAAACACTACCCTGAGGAGCGTGTGAAGGTTGTGCATTGTGCCACATCAAAAGTCCTCAGCTGTGCCTGGCTGCATTTTAACTGCCTCACACACTCTGAGGGGGATGCAGCCAATACTAGACCAAAAAGTTTGAATTTATGGTGGATTAAATCAGAATTTTGCTAAGATGGTGCCACTTCTCCTGAGGGTTTGCATAGCAGAAGAAATACCTGCTAAGATGGTAACCTGGGAGGGAAGGGTGTTCTTTCCACCAAGAGTAACTGAGTTCCACCCATTCCTAACCCACAATTCCACACATCTCAGCAGATCCACTCTCCCAAGTCCTGCTTTGCCCTGAGCAGTGCTTTCAGTTTATTTTTAGCATCCATCCAGGCAGTTTTCAAGCTTCATGTGTTGGTCTTCCCTGTTGCACCAAGCACCTGACTGAAATGCAGACACTTCTGAAGTCTCCCTTCACCAGAAGCCAGACTTGAGGTAGTGCAGAGGAGACAAAGGTGCCGCCTGCTCTGCATAGGTTTAGGTAATTGCTCGGTACCAAGGTGGTGTTTGACTCAATATCCTGTAGCATACCAGTTTCTAGCTGTGGTTAAGCTGTCACCTCCAATGAAAGAGCCATTTCAGCATCTCAATGATCCATCTCAGCATTGTGTTTTCATACTCATTGAAATGGAAGAGCCTGGAAGTGCTCTCAGCACCGGGGTTGCACTGGAGTTGAAACTGGACACTGCAGCTGCACCATCTGCATAACACTAAGTTCATTCTAAGAGTCAGTGAAGTTTTAAAGCACCACTGATCGTTTGCCTTCTGCAAACAAGAGCAGTGACTCATCTTGAACGTTCCCACTCGCTGCAGATAAAGCACCCTTAAGCCTCTGAATGAGTCTTCAGGTGCACACACAGCCACCTGGATCTACAGATAACAGAGTGCCTGATCTGGGTTCATCCCTGAAGGCCCCTCAATGTCAGAGACTTCCCTGTGCGGGTCCTGGAGCAGGCTGGTCAGAAAGATTGTGGAGTCTCCTTCTTTGGAGAGATTCCAAACCCACCTGGGCACTGTGAGCAAGCTGCTGTGGGTGCCCTGCTTCAGCAGGGAGGCTGGACTAAGTGATCCCTAGAGGTCACTTCCAAACCCCAGCACGCTGAGATTCTGTGATTACCACAATGCTGGCAGCTTTGAATACATTTCTCCCACACCCAGTGGGCTCTATGACTAAACATGAAAAATCAGAAGACAGCAGAAGCTTCTAAGAGGAAATTTCTAAAGGATTTGTGCTCTGCCTCCTCCAGCAGACTGATTCAGTCACACAGAAACCCCAACTGGATTATTCCTAGAGCACACATTCCTATCTCCTCATAAAGAAGCCAGCATCATCACTGTTACTTTACATGAAGCCTACTTGCTCTTCTTGAATTCTTTTGCTGGGAGGATTTTTGCCATGAGCAAAAGCTCTGAGAATTTGTGGGAATCCTGATTTCAAATTCAGGTCTCACACATGGAAATCTCGGTATTCTAAAATAAGATGCACAACTGAAATACAGTGCTCCACCTTGTCACCCTCACACTCAAGATTCTGCCAGGTACAGCACCTCATTTGTTCACGCAAGAATAGAGAAGGAAAACCTTCACCTTAAACACTCCTCC
Source organism: Eubucco bourcierii (assembly GCA_013396675.1). Lineage (NCBI taxonomy): Eukaryota > Metazoa > Chordata > Aves > Piciformes > Ramphastidae > Eubucco > Eubucco bourcierii. Next base: position 7,297 of record VWZE01000016.1, read on the forward strand.
CTTTTCACCACAAGCCAAACATCTTTATCCTGCATAATACAGGCAGCAGGATCACCACAATCTTCAGCTCTGGAAGAGGCTCTATTGCCTCTGAAATCCTTAAGATTGAAGGTAAGTAGTCAAGGATTACACTTGCTTGCTTAGGCTCCTTTTACATTGCTATATAGGCAGGCACTGAGTTGTTCTTCACAATCTAAACATTCTTAAATAGTTAGGTTTGAAAACCTGAATCACAAATCCCCTAACAGTATCAAATATCTCAGTGACGACATCCATAGGGGCTAGGTTGCCTTACACAGGCCCCACGAAAACCCACATCCACCCAGGAGCAGCTCAGGGTCTGGGCCAGTTCTCATTCCTCTTGCTGCATTTGTTTAGAGCTGATGAAATCTGCTCGCCGTACACACAGTGCCAAAACGAAATTGAAAAGGTTCGTGACCTGGGCTTACTCCAGTCAACAAATACTGAGCAAGATGGAGAGGATTTTACGTGAGTGATGGAACTGAGGGTTTTCCTCTGAAGAAAGGAAAGTTCTCATTCATGCAGCAGAGCTGCAGCAGCCCCTGTGCCTGAGCTTGGTTTTCCTCTATTTTGCGGATTCCGTTCCATCTTAGCTCGCCTTAAGCAGCAAGCCCAGCTGCCAGAGGAAATGCCAGGCCGTAGGTGACCATTTCGGGTTTATGAACAGCAGTAGTAGCCGACTAACCCCCACACACACTCCAGTCTCAACCGTTGCTGCTGCTGCATTCGGTCCCTCGTTCCGTTTAGAACTACATCGAGCGGCAACATTCGCCGTCCAGGCGGAAGCATTCCCTCTGTAAACACCACCCCGGCTATCAGGCCTAGAAACGTGGAAGTAACTGAGCAGCAAAGTAGCAGGGTGGGTCTGGCCGCCCCGCGCCCCCGCTGCCCGCCCCCGGGCCTTGCGGAGCCCCGGACAGAGCCCCCCGCCGCCGCTTCCAGCACCAGGCCAAGCCACCCCTCCCTCTCCTCTACCAGCACTGGCTAGGGCTCTCCCTCACTGCCGCCCCAAGGAGCTGTGCGAGGCCCACCCGTCCCACCGTTCCCCTGTGAAACGACCGTGACGGGGGTGGGGACGGCGAAGGAACGGTCGGGGTGCGGCACCAGGGGGGATGGGAACGGACAGCAACGCCGGGAGGAAGTGAGACGTGGGAAAGGGGTACGGGCAGCGGCGAGGGACCGCCCCCCTCGCCCTTACCATGGCGGCTCGGCGGGGGNCGTCCGGTCTCCCTCCGAGGCAGGCCGCAGCCCTTCCACTTCCGCCGTTGCCTAGGAGTGAACATCCGGGTCAGAGCCGCGCGCCCCGCCCCCCCGCCTCTGCTCCGCCAATGAGCGCGCGGCTCGCCAGCCATCGCCAAGTATGGAGCGCGGCGCGCGACGGGGCGGAGAGGGGCAGAGCAGCGGGACAGAAGGCGGAGCCTATGGGTGGAAACTCGTGAGACGAAGCCACCAATCGCACCGCGGGGGTAAACACAGTGGCTAATCAGAACTAAGAAGGCGGGGCTAGAGGCGGAGCCAGCGCGGCGGCGGCTCGGCCCTCGTGGCGGCAGCGGGTAATCGGGCCCGGCTCCTCGGTGGAGCAGCATGGTTCTGCTTTAATCGCCTTTTACACAATTAAATGGCTTTAGATGTAAAAGAAAGCCTGCAAGAGGCAGGCAGGCAGCATGGAAGCCGTCAACCCGGGCCAGTGACGTTTTGGTGACCTCATCACCGCGAAAAACAAGACTTTAGAGGGGTAACTAATTGAACATCGTTGCCTGCAACACACCTACTGCACCTCCAGAGCTACAAGGGAAAACAATCAGCCTGTGGCTGCTGAAGGCATGGGGTAATTAAGTTGAAAAGCTAAGCCTTTGAGCAAAACGTGCAGGTACCTGCTGGAAGCTAAGCAGGTGTTTATAGCCTTGATGACTTGAGGGCTCAGACGGCTGTGGTGTGGATCTGAAAGTGCGAGATAGAAATCAGCAAACAAAACATTTCCGCTTTACTCAGGCTGCCCCCAATACAGCCTTTTGGGTTTCCCTTTAATGGACTAATTCCCATTTCAGTGATCTCAGGTAACTGATCCCAGACTCAAGACTTCTCACTATGGACCCAAAGAGGTACCCAAATGTCCCAAGGAAAGAGTTGTGATGTAACAACACTTTCTTTTCTCTGTATCTTTTTGAGAACATTTATTTTCTCATATTTCACCAGAGTTTTTGTGCCAAAACCCCAAGAATCCTGCACTGGTGCTTTCCAGCACCTGTGCTGCAGATTTGGCCCTTGTGAGCCAAAAGCCCTTTTGCTGTAGATCTAGAACGCTGACCAGGGGAGCCACACACCACTTTGGTTCCACTTGGATACGGCACTGTGGTACCTCCTTCCTGCAGGACACAACCAAGGTTCTGAATTCTCCCTAAGGCATTATCACAAACGGTTGAGGTTCTCCTGCCTATCAGACAGAACCTTACAAGAGTTAACAACCCCAACTGCTCATTTAACTTAATGGCATAAACCAAGCGCAGCTTCCAGCTGGAAAAGACCAGGCTGGATTTCCTGGGAAGCAAACTGCTCAGAGATGCATCCCTATGTGGAAGGACAACTGGTAAACTTGAATTTGGATGACAAGGCACCACAAAGAGTTGTAACAGCAGACACTGAATAGAAAATGGAAGCCCTCCTATGAGTGGATGACTTCTGATCATCTGCTGTCACCCGTTTTGCTAAGTTCACCTTCACTCCCTTGTTTTCCTGTTCTTCTGTTGCCATTTTTAAGTCTTTGGTGTGCAGGAGGCAAATGACCATGGGAATCAAAGGATAAAAAGCAGCAGAACAATCTCAAGAAAAACAGGAGCAGCACCACTTCACAAAAGACCAAACCAGCATAAAACTCCATCAATAACCCACTAGCAAATAAACACTAACATGGGAAATAATCTCAGTGTCTCTAGTAGAGCAACCATAGAGCTTCAGAAAGCTTTTCTTGCTCTAGATTCTCCAAGTTCAACTCTTTCCCAATATAACTCACCCCAACCTCCTTACACCCAGTTTGCAAGACACAGCAATCCCAGATCTTTCAGTCCTTGGGTTCCTCCAAAAGTAACTGAAGAAAAGCGAGGCTGTTCGCTACACTGCCCAAATCATTCACTCATTTCACAGGGCCACATACCTACAACAAACAAAGTTTTCCTTGGGACAGAGTCTGAGAGAACAGAAAGGCTACATTTGAAACCCCACATTCTTAAACTTCATTATTTTTGTCAGAAAACTCCTGCAAAGTGTTCCCTGACTACTCTGCTTTTATAGCAAAGAACTGTTTCTAGCTGAAGCAGCAGTGGCTGCAGAATGAGGCAGCCCTGTACATTTTAAACAGCCTGAGATCCAGATGAAAGCTGAAGCCAAGAGGATGTTTTTCTTAGTTGGAGAAATAAAAGCATCCTGCATTTTGATTTCCTGCTAATAGGTATAAAGAAACATAAACAGCTGCTCTTTGTTTTCCCAAACATCTTTGCATTAAGAAAAGCTGTGTGGATTCCTCCTGCAGTTGATGGAACATCTTCTCAAATGAGGAGCAGCTGCTTGATTTGCTTGTTTATAGCAGGCCATGCTGAAGGGAATTTGAGTTTGTTTGTTTATTGAGATGTAGGACCAGACTCTCCCAGGCAGGCTGCAGCTTGCAGCAGGGAGAACCTCAGCAGGGAGAAAGCTCTATGAGTGTAAGTACAGTTGTAGCCGTGCTGCCTTCTGGTGTGCTTCATGGAGGGTCTGACAGCAAATTTAGCTAAATCAAGGACAATTAAATAAATCTGAGTGCTGTGGGGTAGAATTACCTGTGCCACAGGCACCTCCCACACCTCCTGGCATGGAATCAACCAGCTAAAGAGAAATTAACGTGCTCCAAAAGCTTGGTGTCAAGCATTTTGCATCTTAAAATCAAGGGTCTATAAACAAAGGAAGGAAACAATGATGTCAGTTGAGAGTTTAAGGGCCCTACAACATCAGATTCATGTGCAATTAATAACAAGGCTTTTGATCTTGCAGTCAGCAGCTGTAAAATACATGTGCACTGCCTGGACATCTGATTGCAGGCAAGGAAGCAAGAAGAGAAATTCTTATTAGCATTACAAAGTACTTCTCACGTTTAACCAGAACTTCATAAAGCACTTGAGGTCCCATACGATGTGGTTTTTATTTTCCCCTCATGCTGAAATGCTATTTATTTTGTTTGTTTCAGTGTTTAGCCAGGAACAAGGGTGACTCAGAAGGAGGTCCTAGAACTGAGAGCATGCCTTGCAGAAAGAAGGTCCTACAGAAAACCTTCATGCTTCTGAGGACAGGCTGAGAGAGTTGGGGCTCTGCAGCCTGCAGAAGAGAAGGCTTCCAGGAGACCTTAGAGTAGCCTTGCAGGATCTGAAGGGGGCTACAGGAAGGCTGGGGAGGGACTATTGACAAGGGCTTGGAATGCCAGGACAAGGGGCAATGGGTTTGAAGTGGCAGAGGGGAGATTGAAAGTGGATGTTAGGAGGAAGTTGTTTGCAGTGAGGGTGGTGAGACACTGGCACAGGTTGCCCAGGGAGGTTGTGGCTGCTCCCTCCCTGGGGGTGTCCAAGGCCAGGTTGGATGAGGCCTTGAGTGAGCTGTGCTAGTGGGAGGTGTCCCTGCCTATGGCAGGGGGTTGGAACTAGATGATCCTTGAGGTCCCTTCCAACCTTACTATTCTATGATTCTATGAATGTTTCATTTTCTACCAAAGAAAAAGACATCTTGAGCTCTCTTTTAGCACAGATTGCTCATTTTCTTTCATGTCAAGCTCGCAGCACTTGAAAGATATGTAAACTTTTATTAGGGCTTCTCATAAATTGAATTTACTGCTGCAAGAGTCTCCCAGCAATGGTAAAGTTCAGCTTGCTGGGTTTTATTAGTCAGAGTCAGTAAACCAGCAGCATCACTTGAGGCTGAAAACCAAGCATTTCTTGGAAACTGCTGTAGGAAAAAGGTACCTACGGCACTACCCAGCGTCTTGGAATTCCACATTCAAGCCACAGATAGCTCTCACTATGGAGATCTCTGTACACATTGTCAAAATAACACAGAAACAATAAAAAAAAAAACAAACCTCCCTCCCATCCTGATTCTGAAGCCATTTTGAAGGTACTCTTGGAATATAAAGGTTTTAAGAGTTTCCTCATACCCTGCAGGAGCTGATGAGTAAAGCAAAACACAGCATTTAATGGAAACCAACATATTGCCCATTTAGTGTGAGGTTTGAGGCATTCCTCCCCCTATTAAGAATGCCAAACCCAGACTTTTTTCCACCTCATCAGCACCCAAGCAGATCTGCTCATGTGATTAAAGTAAAAGGCAATAAACCCAGCAGCCTAAAATGTCCATAAACTGGCCAAAAATAAGACATTCTGCTACCAGTGCAGCACTGTAAAGGCAGAGAAATGGAAGGTCACACAACACCCAAGCACATGTATCACAAGAGGCACAAAGCTTTTCTTTCTGACATTTCCTTACCATTGCTTTGCCTAGATTGGTAAGACAGAACCCCAGAATCCCAGCATGGTGGGGGTTGGCACCTCTGGAGGGGTCCTAAAGCAGGGTCACCCACAGCATCTTGCCCAGGAGCACAATGGCCAGCAGGGTGTTTGGAATCTCTCCACAGAAGGAGACTCCACAACCTCTCTGGGCAGCCTCCTCCAGGCTTCCAGCACCCTCACACCAAACAAGTTTCTCCTCCTGTTCAGGTGGAACCTCCTAGGCTCCAGTCTGTGCCCATTGCCCCTTGTTCTGTCCCTGGGCACCACTGACAAAAGCCCAGCCCCATCCTCTTGCCCCCTACCCTTTATCTCTTGCTGAGCATTGCTCAGATCCCCTCTGGGGCTGCTCTTCTCCAGGCTCAACAGCCTCAAGGTTCTCAGCCTTTCCTCCTCACAGAGATGCTTCAGGGCCCTCAGCATCTTTGTAGCCTCTGCTGGACTCTCTCCAGTAGTTCCCTCACTCTGTTGAAATGGGAAGCCCAGGACTGGACCCAGTGCTCCAGATGTGACTTGACTAGGGCAGAGTAGAAGGAGACCAAGTCACATCCCCTTGCACAGACTGAGAGCAGACTCAGCCCCTCAACTAAGGCAAACAGAGAGAGGGGATTTAGCAGAGTCAACTTAAAAATCATCTCTGCAATCTGGGTCCAGATCCTGGACATCAAAGAATCATATTTTAGTTTTGCCATATATAAAGTTATATCCTCATCCACTAGCAGCAATTGCATTATTTCAGGCCAGAAGTGCCCACATTTTGAGAACAGTGTCTGCAGTTGTTTGCAGCCACACTGTGTTCACATCTCCCACTTTTCAATCCAGTTGTATTCTATGAACTGTTTAATACAAGATGGACAAATGTGAGCAAGACATACGAAATCCCACCTCAAAAAAAAAGCCAGCAATGCTTGTTCAGAACAGGACTGTGAGGCTTTTCTTTAGCTCTCAGCTCAGAACAGCTGACTGCAGGGCTACTGGGTTCACTGGTTTTCCAGCATGCTCCACTTAGCTGCATGTCCTAGGATGCTGTTGATCTCTCTGCTTGCAGTTCCTCTTTTAACTTCATATTTTCAGCTTGCCAGAGAGGAGCTTTTAGAATGTCTGCAGTCTGAGCACATTCTCCTCAAGCTTGGTCATTAACTGTGGTTTAATGTCTGGAGCCTGCCATTAAAAAAAAAAAAAAAAAAAAAAAAAAAAGAATCAAGGAGAAACTAATTAAACATACCAGAAAGAAAAAAAAAAAATTTCCATTCCATTACTTTTTCCTTGAGACATTGCACTTAGAAGCTTGCTAATACACCAGCCAAAAGAACTGGAAGGTCCTGGCTTCTTTCTTAACACTATAGTCATGGACTTCAGCAGGGCCTTTGACACTGTCCCCCACAGCAAACTGCTGGCTAAGCTATCAGCTCGTGGCTTGGATGCCAACACTCTGCACTGGGTTAGGAACTGGCTGGAGGGCTGAGCCCAGAGAGTGGTGGTGAATGGTGACACAGCCAGCTGGAGGCTGGGCACTAGCAGTGTGCCCCAGGGATCAGTGCTGGACCCCATCCTCTGTAACATCTTCAGTGATGATCTGGA
>VWZE01000016.1:14750-33631 GCA_013396675.1 Eubucco bourcierii
GCCCTATGGAGAGAGGCTGAGGGAGCTGGGATTGGTTAGCCTGGAGAAGAGGAGGCTCAGGGGAGACCTTCTTGCTGTCTCCAGCTACCTGAAGGGTGCTTGTAGCCAGGAGGAGGTTGCTTTCTTCTCTCAGGCAAGCAGCAGCAGAACAAGAGGACACAGTCTCAAGCTGTGCCAGGGGAAGTTTAGGCTGGAGGTGAGGAGAAAGTTCTTGCCTGAGAGAGTCATTGACTGCTGGAATGGGCTGCCCAGGGAGGTGGTGGAGTCAGCGTCCCTGGAGGTGTTCAAGGCAGGTTTGGACATGGCACTTGGTGCCATGGTCTGGTCTTGAGGGCTGTGGTAATGGGTTGGACTTGATGATCTTTGAAGTCTCTTCCAACCTTGGTGATACTGTGAGACTGTGAGACTGTGGTTCAGTAGCTAGAAGCTGTACAGAATTAGCCAGTGACATGGATGGGTGGAAAATACACTTAAAGAGCTGACAAACAGCACTCATTTGCATGCTGGCTCATTAGAAAACCTCCCATCAATACAGCATGTTACTTCTCTTCCTATTTCTGTTACTTCTCTTCCTATTTCTACTACTGAGCTAAAAAAGGATCACAAAATAGCAAACACAAGAAAGGTGAGAAATGGCACAATGGTGCTGACACCTGTAACAAAAAAAAATAGCAAAAACTCAGATCACTGTTTCCATGGCAAGTGTTTTCTTCCAGAGATTTTGGGGGGCAAAATTCATATTCCCAACAGAATTAGCACTATGAGCTGTGACATATCTTGTGCTGTTTGCCCAAGTTGCACTTCAACCAGGCATAGCTGACAACTGCAAGCACCAGCACCATGCTCCTGAGTACATTACTTCAGCTTCATGAAACTGGCATGAAAATCATAATCATTTGGTTGGAAAATATCATTAAGATCATCCAGTCCAACCATTGTCTAACTCTACCAAGTCTGAGGCTAAACATTAGCACCACATCTGTGTAGATCTTAAACACCTCCAGGCATGGGAATTCAACCACTTCCCTAAGTGTTCCAGTGTTTGAGAACCCTTTCAGTGAAGAAAATCCTTCTAACATCCAACCTAAACCTTCCCTGGTCAAACCTGAGGGCATTTCCTTTCATCCTATCACTTCTTACTAGGGAGAGGACACCAACCCCATGTGGTTCCAGCCTCTTTCAGGGAGTTGTAGAGAGCCAGGTCTCCCCTCAGCCTCCTTTGCTCCAGGCTGAACAACCCCAATTCCTCACCAGCCCTGTTCTCCAGATCCTCACCAGCTTCACTGAATCTCTCTGGATCCTCTCCAGCACCTCAAAGTCTAAAATGGAGTTGCTTATTAACATGATCACTGAAATAGGACTGCCTGATGTTTTGCCCTGCACCAGAAGCTGTCTCTCCTAGTGCAAGTCTCCTTCAGCCTTTAGCCCATTGTTCACCCCACAGTCTGCCTGCCTCCCAGATCAAATCAATAAGAATAGCCAAGTACTCTTAATGGAGTCCCTGGCACTTTTCCCACTCTAGGGCAAAGTCCTGCTAAAGAGAGGATTCTTTTTCCTCAGCCTTTGGATTCTGACTTTTTTTGTGTTGTTGCTTGGGTAGCAAGAAGGCTTTCAAAGAGAAACATAAGCATCAGTATCTTCTGGTGAATGCAGCTTGTATCTGCAAGGAAACAAAGCTGAAGTTTCCTGCCCAGGTCTGATTCTCTCTGTACCGTGAAAGAAACCTTCTGAAGTACAGGCAGCAAAGTGGGGGCCTATGACCAAAGGCTGCATCAACCATTTCAAGCAGAGAACTCCTACACTCCTGTCTTCCTCTGCAGATCTCTGCCACTCTTGGCAGCATAGAAATAATAGTTGTGTGGGGAGGAGGTGATTTATGTTATTTAAAACTGGGGAAGAACTGGCATGGATATTCTTTTGAAAAGAGAAGCATATTAGCATCCAGTGGGCAAGGGATAGGAGAGATGCTGTAGGATTGCTAAAAGGTGATGCACACTTTCTGGAGAAGGATCAAGAGTTGAAAGAAGCTTTAAATCAACAACTGTTGATGGGGAAGTGAAGCATCCCATACTCTCCTGTGTAAAATTAGGGCTGACAGTTAAAAGTAAAGGAAGTCTTTTGAGGATGGCCTTTGACTTCTGACTGGGGCAGGCCCAAAGAAGCTCCTCACCTCCACATGCATGTGTGGATGTACCCTGTGCATAGCTTCTTCCACTAGACATCAGGGAAACAGCAGTTCTGAGGAATAACAGTGGTACTTAGCCCTCTCAGATTCTCAGTTCTGCCTCTAGCTTCTTTGGTGGCAGCTACATGCTGAAAAACAGTTTTAAGTGAATGCCCAACTATTAGTCTGTGAGTAGCAATTTAATTACAGAACTGTTTTGGTTGGAAGAAACCAACCTTAACCTAACTCTTAGCCCAGCACCACCAGGTCACCACTAAAACATGTCCCTCAGCACCGCATCTCCATAACTTTGAAACCCTCCCAGGAATGGTGACTCCACCACTGCCCTAGGCAGCTTGTATCAGGGTTTGACAACCCATTGAGGGGAGAAATTGTTCCTCACATCCAACCTAAACCTCTCTCAGGAGGCTTCTATACCAACTCAAGTTAGGTATAGAGTTAAGAAAACTGGTGATGCAAAGTCTGAACCTTCTAAAAGTTGACTTCTGTCAGGGAAAGGCAGAGATTTTTCTTTTCTTTTTTTTTTTTTTTTTTCCCCCAAGCTTTTTGGCTTCATTTCAGCCTCCTCTATTTTTTTCTATATTTATTTACTGGAAAGAAGGGAGAAGAGAGTGTGAGGGGAGATGGCAGGGAAGGAACCCTGGGACAGCACATGCTGGGCTATAAAATGCAGAAATAGGTTTTCGAAACCACATATTCCAAACATCACCTTGGAGTCATACAATAATAAATACTCAGTATTACACTGAGAGAGTCTAATTGCCAAGTAACTATAGCAATGGAGAGAAAAGGCTGTCTTTGGACACATTCCCTCTCTCCTTAATTCTTCCCTGGGGTGGGGAAGGGGTACAGAGAATGTGTTCTAGATCCTTAGTGGATAACGTTTTCCACAGCCCCCTCTGATCACTCAGTGCCTCTGGGACTGAAAAAACAGCAGCCTGCTTTCTTCAGATTGAAGCTGAACACTCAAAAAACAATTACACTGAACTATTCCATCACTTTAGAAAAGGGTTTCATGCACCAGGTTCCTGAAGCAAGGTTGTCAAAATACATCGAGAGCCATCTCACAGCAACATGACCCTTTATGAAGCATCTTACAGGCCAACTGCTTCCTCCAGCCCCCAGAAACAGGCTGAACAGCTTGAAAATGAGTAAGTGTGAAGTGAAACTACACACTGGGCTGGTTTTGCCTAGGAGAAGGCCACATTTGTGTGTTGTGACCAAACACCAATTTCTGGAGTTAAATTTGGAGTGGGGGAGACAAAAAAAAAACCAAACAACCAACAACCCAAACTGACAAAAGCAAAAACAACTAAAGGAATATCTGGAAGCTTCAAGTATCTTTTTTTTTTCCCCTCCCAATGTTTTCCAGAGCTGTTTGGAAACAGGAGGGTGGAGCTGGCACAATGGGATGTACCACTAGGTCAGTGGTTTCAGAAAACACTTCTTTATCCAGTCAGGGAAAAATCTGCTTGATCCTGTTGATATTTTTACAAGTAACTTGATGCATGGTTCTATTTTTGATCCTGACTATGCAATGCAAACTGATTTGAGCAAATTGTAGGGGGATGAAGAGAAAAAGGAGGCTGCCTATGCAGAAGAACAAGAATTGCCTCCTCCAGGGAAACCTCTTGACCCTGCAAGGGTTTAGTTTAACTAACTGCCTTCCAAAACACTTTAAAAAGACATTTAGATTTTTTTTTCCAATTAATTAATCATAGAATTAGTTAATGCTTTGGGTTGGAAGGGAGCTGAAAGATCTATCCCCCTACCATGGGCATGGACACTCACTAGGCCAGCTTGCTCAAGGCTCCACATAGCATGGCTTGGAATACATCCAGGCTCAGAGCCTTCATAACTTCTCTGGGCAACCTGTCCCAGTGCCTCACCACCCTGATCAGGAAGAATTTCTTCCTCAAGTCTGATCTAAATCCTGCTTCTCCCACTATGAAGCCATCACTCCTCATCCTGTCACTCCATGCCTTTACAAAAAGGCCCTCTCCAGCTCTCCTATAGCTGCCTTCAAATACTGGAAGGCTGCTAACAAGCAAATGCTAATAAGCAATTGTAATTGTTTAGTGATGTGTGGAAGAGTCAAACTAAACAAAAAAAAAAAACAAAACCCTGTTTTGTCACTGTTGTAGATCCAAACCAGCTAAACTTTTAAGGCAAATCAAAGACCACAAACAGTAATAAGTTCAGCCAATTTTTGCCAGCTTCAGAGTTCTGACTTCTATTTGTTGCCTTAGTTAAAGAACTTTTTTGTAGAGCAGTAGAGCCTCCTCCTCTCTGACCTGATATAGAAAACTATCAGAACTTGAAGGAACCAAAACCAGTCACTGCAGCTAAAATTTGCCTTACCAAGCGTGAATGAGGACATTATTACTTGGAAAACACTGTGGGTTTTTTCACAAGGCTTCTAAAAAATTACTTCCAGCAAGCCCACACAACATTTGTAATATAAATTTAATTATATTAAGGTTGAAACTATTCACATTCCTGGTTCCACAACGCTGTAGCACACTTTGGGTGTGCCAGAGGACTGAGGACTCTTCCCACAACGCCTTAAGCTAATATCAGCAAACCATTGTAGAGAATAACTTCTTGACTGTGATATCCTCTTCTTCCCAATGGCATTCAGCTCATTCTCCTAACTAAGCAAGAAGCTGTGGAGCTTAGGTTGTTCTTAAATAGAGGATGTGACCCTTGGGACATGGAGAATATTGGCAAGGGCTGTTTTTCTCACACCTGTACCTTCCTTTAGGGCCCTGAAGCAAAGGTGAAGTCAGCCAGCAAAGATGTCAGGAGCTGTGTGGGATGCAGAACCTCTGTGAGGGAAAACCGACATTCGAATGGGTGTCTGGCAGGATATACCCAACCCTGCAGTAAGAAAAATAGGATCCTGCAGCAGGAGAAATAGGATTCTGCAGCAAAATTGGGCTCTCACCAGGGATGAGGCGAGAGTCGTGAAAGGAGCCCAGTAACACTGCAGGCCGAAGATGGGGGCCTATGAGGCGATTGGCATCCTGCCTCAGGCTGAGGGATACGAGGACTAACAAGGACTCAATGGGACCTCTGGCTGAAGAGATAGGGCGAGGCACGGCTGGGGCTGTGATGGGCCAACTTCTGAGAGGAAAGCCGAGCTTCTCGGCCGGACCCAAGGTCGAGCGCTACAGCCATGGCGCCCTCCCGCCGGTAACCTTGACAACAGCGGCCGCGCCGGGCCACGCCTGCGAGTAAATCTCGCGAGATTTGGCTGGCTGCCTGCGCTCAGTTTTAACAGCTCTCGCGAGAGTTTCGATGTGGGAGGAGGCGAGGGCACGGCCTGAGGAGGGGGACGGCCAAGATGGCGTCGGAGGGCGAGCTGGGCAGGAAGTGGGACCGGTGTCTGGCGGATTCTGCCGTCAAGCTGGGTAAGGGCGGGGAGAGCAGGGCGGAGGAGGAGGAGGAGGACTCTGGGAGGAGCGGGAACGGGAACCGTCGGCCGGGTGCGCCGGAGCTGGGGGCGCCGCTTCCCGCCCAGTCGCGCGGCGCAGATGAGCCCGACGAGGAGAGGCCCTGTGAGGCCTGGTGTCCCCATGCCTCTCTGGGCCTGACTGAGGGCGGCGGAGACCTCGTCGTACTGTGGGCTCGGGCGGGTGTCTGGCAGCTTTGCCTTCAGCGCCAGACAGCGCTGCCCGCGGGGCTCGGGAACCGGCACGGCTGGAGGAAGGAGGGAACAAGCCGAGCGGCCCCGGGCTTGGCAAGGTGACCTTGGTTGCGGGCGCGGACCCTCGCCTGGCCCACTTCCATGGCCGCCACGGGCTCTTCTCCCCCACTCGGCACCGGCTTACCCGCGATCCGGTAGCGCAGAGTCGGGTTTGCCCTCTGGTTAGTCCCTCTGTTGGAGATGAGAGGTTTCCGTGGGAAATCTCACTCTACGTTGAGCTCCGCGGCCAGCGGAACAGCTCCCGCCTGGAATGAATGGGCCCCGGGCAGGCAGTACCGGGTCCTTCAGTGCCACGACCTTGCCCGCCTGGAGTTTCACTATGACGGCGGCTTGGTTTTCGAAATCTGTTTCAGTAGAGCTGCTCATATCACTCAGTGAACGAGGTGGGCTGTGTTTATTCTAAGCAATGCACAGCACGACACGCTCATAGCTTTGGTATGTGTTACTCGGTGCGATGTGTGCCGTTTGACATTGAGAAGCTTTCAGACCCTTGTCCAAGCCCTGTACAGATTGCTGTGCCTTTTCTTCAAGTAGAACAATTCTCTTTACTTTCTTCCATGCTTATTTGTCCTTAAAGTTAGGACTGTGCACATGCCTGCAGTGCTTCTGATCTGCCACAAACGGTTTGTAGCTTCTCACTTGGAGCTGTGAGTTTTATGAGTGGTTTTAATTAATTGTGTGTGTGCAGCTCAGTGCTCTCTGTCAGAGGCTGGTGAGACTGGCAGACATGGTGGCTTTATAGAATGTGGGTACCAAAGGAAATCTTTAAATGTAAAGTCTAGAGCTTGAAGTGAAGTGTCTTACATGAAAGGTATGTGCTCAGAATCGGTGCAGAAGTCTCTTTGAGAACTAGAAAGAACATCTGAGAAATGTGTTTATTTCTTGTTCCTGTAGTGACTTTATGCTTGAAAGCTGATGAGGAACTCAGGGTTTTAGTTGCCTAATACTTTTCCATTAGAAAGGCTGTTTAATAATTTAAAGTAAACTGAAACTCCCATTGTTTATAACAGGCCTTTGTAAAGTGTCAAGTGCTCCAGAGCAATGTTTTGCCTTATGAAATACTATTCAGGTTTGTCTGACAAACATATCCTGATATGTTTATGTTTCCATGGCATTGGTTGCTTTATCATAAAATATTATCTATGCCAAATTATAAACAAGAGCTTGTTCCATGCTGCAGCTGTACATGTAAGAGTCCTCTATGTGAAAAGCTTCTCTAGGAGGCTGCAAGACATGGATACCTGGTTGATCTCAATACAGAATGTCTCTTCAGCATGCTTTTCCTTTTAATTTGGTGTTTTATTCGATCCTCTATTAGCAGCAAAAGAAATAAAATGTGCTCAGACTGCCTGCAGTGGTGCTCTAGACCAAGAATATTCCCACTGTTAGTTTCATGAGGGCATGGAGTAGAGTGCTCAGTAAAATTCATGTTTTTCATTAGACTGCCCCAAAAGGACATGTGGACTGCAGCTCTTTGATGAAATCCTTAACACTAAACACAATATGATGGCTTCAGACATACATTTCCCTTCATATGCCATAGCATTTTCTTTTCTGTGTGTGCTTTTATGATTGCTCCAGTAACTGGAGCATCTGTGCTGGCAGCCTCCACCGTGGTATGAACCGCAAATGACTCGGTGTGAACTTGGGAAATGGGAGCAACCCAGAAGTTGCTTCATTCTCCTGTAGTTTGTGTCTGAAGATGATGATGGCCTTTAAATGCCAAGTGAGTCAGTGGCCTGGCTGTGCAAACTGTTACCTGAGTGCTGATAACAAACCTCGTCAGAATAGCTGAGTGGAAATGATTGTTTTCTCTGCAGGGAATTGAAAAACTCGAGTGGTTGTGGTGATTGTTTTTGTAACATTACTGCAAAGTATGCTGGAGTTTACAATAAAGCACCAAGGGTGGTTGTTATACTGGAGAGAAAGAAAGGAAATAAACTTTTTTTTTTTCCCCTGGAGAATTCCTTTGCTTATTATGTGGAATATAAAAGTTTACCAAATACCTCACTTTTTTGTTGGACTTTTCCTTCTGGTGGTCATTGTTTCCTTCTGATATGTTCTTTATGTCCTTCCTGAGTGCTAGAGACAGCTTTCCAGCCAGTGGCTGGGGAAAACCAAACACTGGGATTATCTCTGTGTTTCCCCATTGCAGCCCCTGCAAATAAAGGAAAACACTGAACTGAAAGCATTGAACTTCTGAAGCTGTGCACGTGTGACAGTTTCCAGTCTGTGTGAACTGCAGAGACAGATAACTCCTGGGGGTTAATTTGAGGGCTGGAAGGACATGGGGAACAAAAGAGAAAAAGAAGGGGAGCTGGCAACTGTAAGGATGACTTTATTATCAATAATAAGTTTTAAAATACTAGCTAAGGACTCTGCAGCCTGTCCTGGCTTGTGTTGGTCTGTCAGACTGCCCACTACAGCTGGGTAAAGGAGTGTATTTGTAGCTGGCTGTGGTGGTTTTATTCTGTCCTGTTTTAGTTGGAGATCAGGCTGCTGGAAGGAACTTGGATCTTCTGCCACTAAAATGTCCAAAATATATATTTATCATGATGCATCTTTTGAAATGTTCTATTATGTTGTTGACCTTTTGGTCATTGCCTGTGTGCATCTTGTAATTGAGTATTAAAACTCTTTTTCCTGCTAGTTCAAAGCAGACTTCGTGTTGTCAGGAGTGGTCAAGGCAATATTTCATTTCAAAGAGCTCTGTATGCCTGCAGAAAGCATCAACACATTGTTAAATGGAGTTTTGTGTCCACACCTCCTCCTTATTAGGACTGACATTTGTTTGTTTTGCTGCTGCTGAGGACAGATCTAGGTATTTTTGTTCCCCTTTTCTTTCTAAATCTAGCTGTAACCACAACATTCCGGCGTGGGCTGGGTTGTGCTTTCTTGGCTGGCCAGGTGATTTCTCTGAAGAGTGATCCAGACCCTGCTGGCTCTGGCTTTGCACCATTCTCAAGACTTTACACCCATGCAGTTATTCCAATAATTTAACTTTCTGTTCCATCTTTCTTCCTGGCACCAATTTTCCTTACCCATCTTACCAACTGTTCCCTAAGTTGTTTGGTTTGTGTCTGAGGAAGGAGAATCCAACTACAATAGCTTTCTCTTTCTTCCCAGCTTCACAAGCTTTATGAACTCCTTCATCCTCTCCAACCTTCCCATTTCATCCTTTTTTTTATCAGCTTCATAGAATCATAGAATGGTAAGGTTGGAAGGGACCTCAAGGATCAGCCAGTTCCAACCCCCTGCCATAGGCAGGGACACCTCCCACTAGCACAACTCACTCAAGGCCTCATCCAGTCTGGCCTTGAACACCTCCAGGGAGGGAGCATCCACGACCTCCCTGGGCAACCTGTTCCAGTGTCTCACCACCCTCACTGTAAAGAACTTCCTCCTAACATCCAGTCTAAATCTCCCCTCTGCCAGTTCAAACCCATTCCCCTTGTCCTGTCGTTGCAGGACTTTGTAAATAATCCTTCCCCAACCTTCCTGTAGGTCCCCTTCAGATACTGGAAGGCTACTATCAGGTCCCCTCGAAGCCTCCTCTTCTCCAGGCTGAAGAGCCCCAACTCTCTCAGCCTGTCCTCATAGGAGAGCTACTCCAGCCCTCTGAGCATCTTTGTGGCCCTCCTCTGGACCCACTCCAACATTTCCATGTCCTTCCTGTGCTGAGGGCTCCAGAACTGCACACAGTACTCCAGGTGGGGTCTGCATTGTGCAGAGAAGAAACAAAGAATTTGTTCCATCCTACCGCCTTCAAACCCTGTTGAAAGGGTTTGTTTGTTTAGCTGATGGATAGTTTATAGCTGTTTATTTGGGAAGACAAATACTCCCGCGGGACTGACAGAGTTGTTTTTTCTCTTTGAGGCTATAATTTTGGACAAATTATTATTAAATGCTATTTCCAGGGAATAAGGAGGCAATAAGGAGCTTGTGTGTAAGGGGAGGGAGGTCTGTGTGCCTGGGTGTCTTGATTTGTTTTCAAACACTTGGAGTTTTAAATGAATTGAATGCTGTTATTAACCTGATATTGAGAAGTAATGCTAGGAAAGCTGTTCTCAAAGTGTGTGTTGAGTGGCTGTGCAAGTTAATTTCTTTTGCAGGAGACAAACGTTTTGATGTATGTCTGTGTGTGACCAAAATTTAGCCTGGAAGCATGTAAATAACCCAGTCTAGTGATGTTCATTTTCCTCTAATCCTCTGTTTTGACATCTGAAAATGAAACACTTTTAATTTCCATTTAATAGGAATATTTTAAAGAGAAAAGGGCACTTTCAATTCTCCTCCAACTGTTACATGATTTCTTCTGGCTTGCATCATCTGGCCTGCTTGAGTAGCTCTTTCTGTCAATGGCAAGGGTGAAATTGTGCTGTTTGTGTCATTCCACAGATTGAATGTTTCAGGCAGAGTAGTTGTATGGATTGCAGTGTCAGGGTTTTTAAATAATCCTTCACATGGTTATGAATTGGCCCAAGTCAGTCTATATAATGATAAAACTTGATTATACTTTCTGAACACTGGATTAGACTTTCTCTAAATATACAAAAATCCTGAAATTCCTGTTTTGAAGTGAGGGGTTTGTAGTTTAGCAATTGTAACGTGGCCATCCAGTCTTAGCTACTAGATCTTCAGTTTGGAGAGAGGAAGGCTCCAAGGAGACCTTATTAATGGCCTTCCAGCATCTGAGGGGGCCCTGTTGGTAAGCTGGGGAGGGACTTTTTAGGATCTCAGGTAGTGATATGGCTGGGGGGGAATGGATCCAAGCTAGAGGAGGAGAGATTTTAAATTGGATGTTGGAAAGAAGTTCTTGACCCATAAGGGTGGTGAGACACTGGAACAGGTTGCCCAGGGAGATGGTGGAGGCCTCATCCCTGAGGGGTTTTAAGGCCAGGCTGGATGTGGCTCTGGGCAACCTGATCTAGTGGAAAGTCCCTGCCCATGGCAGGGGAGGGTTGGAACTGGATGATCCTTGGGATCCCATCCAACCCTGACAATTCTGTGATCAAAAGAGATGTGTTCTTCCTTTGGGATTTTGTTCTTAATTCTGGAGGACACAAATACTCTGCTAGCACACAACTGCATTGTTAGGTTAGCTTCATTTGTAACCCCAGGTTCTTTTCCTTTGTCCTAGAGAGGAGCCAATTCTGCTTGTTGAATCTTGAGCAGACCAAGTAGTGTAAATATTAACTGCTGGTGGTTTAGTCTGTGCAGGGAGGTGATAGAGCCAACGAAAAAATGTTTTCTTTGGAAGAGGTGGATGAGTGCTGTTCTGAGAACAGGCTTGTAGTCAAAAATCCAACAGCAATATTTAGTTACGTTGTTAGCAGAGTTCCGAACGCAATGATGGCTGACAAATAAAGGGGCTGTTACCTCATCTGGGAAGAAAAAGATAGGGAAACCTTTAGGAATCTGGATCTCTCTTCTCCTAACTGCATTGTGCCCTGCTGTTCTTCTTGGCTGGCCACCTGACTGAGTCAGGAGACTGCCTGCCTAGGTGTGCCCGATCACTCCTCCACCCAAGCCTTGCTCTGCCCTTGTTCCAGCCTGCTCCTGGCAATACCTCTGGTGAGCAGGAAGAGGTGAAAGAGGAGCTGGGACTCCCATCTGATAATGCAGCCACTTAAAAACCCAGGCTGTGTAAGATCTTCTCTGCTGGAAATTAATCCAAAGTGCACCGACTTACGTGTCCCCTGCACTGATAAGGTGCCAGCTGGGCCTTCTTTGGCAAGTGGCACATGGTGATACTGTCCAAGGGAAGGGGACTCCAGCCAAGTGATACCCTAAACCACTCCTTTGCTCCTAGAGATGTTATAGCAGTAGGTGGGGCCAACTCTTTGTTCTTTCAGTTACAGCTCTCTGAGGAAATCCTTCCAGGGCTGCTGGCACATCCCTGATGATAATAAATTCATAGTAAGAGCTTTGAGAAGGATCAAGCTTCTCCCTAGTGTTTGTGCTAGCAAGATGCTACCATAACACTTCTCTCACTTGCCTCTATTTCTTAGCTGGGCCAGTAGACATCAATAACAGTCAACCTAGGTTGGATGGGTGAGAAGAAACATTACTGCCAGCTCTCACAGTTAGGGTGAGAAGAAACATGACTGCCAGCCCTCACAGTTAGGCTTGCAAGAGCCCTGAACCTGCAGATTTTTACTCCAACAAAAGGTTTCTTTTTAGCAATGCTTCGCTCCCATTAGTGGAATATTTTATTGGGGTACGAGAAGGAATTGTGTGGCTTTTTCATACTGGGAGGATCAAGCTGATTTCTTATATATGTGCTTCTAAAGTGAGCTGCAACCCTGATCTTATCTAAAAGCTTGATGCACTAAGAGGGAGGAAATGTGTACCCTCTCATCTCACCAACTCATTCTCTGGTGGAAGGATGAAAAGTTTCTAGTCGGCTGCAAGACTCTGGCTATGTTTACTTGACTACATGAAAGGAGGTTGTATTGAGGACACTGTTGGCCTCTTCTCCCAGATAACTAGTGACAGGACAAAAGGAAATGGCCTCAAGCTGTGCCAGGGGAGGTTTAGGTTGGATATTTCCTGCAAGAATCATCAGGCATTGGAACAGGCTGCCCAGGGAGGCAGTGAAGTCGCCATACCTGAGGTGTTAAAAAAAATGAGTAGATGTGGCACTTTGGAATGTGATCTAATCGGCATGGAGGTGTTGGATAGAAGGTTGGACTTGATCTTAGTGTGTTTTGGTTTTTTTTTTCCCAACCTTAATTCTGTGATAGGTTGGTAGCAATGCTTCCCACTGCTGTGTGTCCATCTGCAGAAGTGCTGATGTTTATCTACCATTAGGCTGCAGGAGTGCTTAAGGGTGAAAGCGGCCCCTGAAAGCCTGTCAGGATTTTTGTATCATAACAGTATTTGGATATTTATATTCTGACATTCCAGCTATTCTGTGGTGCTACAGTCAAATGCTAGGAAAAAAAAACAAAACATGTTTTTTTCCCTGCTTCTTCCTCGAGTACTCAGTATGTAGTTTCATGATGTTGCCTTCTAGAGTCCTTGCTCATTTTTCTCTCTGCTATGTAAACAATCCACACAACGGGGGAGATGAGAATGAAAGCTTCAAAGTTGAAGAAAATCTGGTTCCTGCCACAAAAGACCTTTCTAAGAGTCTGCTTAAAATTAATTCTGTCTGTAAATAAGTGATTTCACAGTCTCAGATTTCTAGCCTGTCCTAAGTGCTGCCCTGTAAAGGCCCCGGTGTACAAAGAAGGACCTCCTCCCCCTTTTTACACAGTTGTCTCTATATCATCCCGTGGAGTGGGACAGGATGGGACTCCCTGCAATAAGAGGGAGCATATAGTTTGAGAGTTCCTTGAGGGTTTTATTTGCTTTGAAGAGCTTCACTTTTCTTGGGTATCTCCTTTCCTGAAGCCAGTGATTGAGCTGATGCTCTTTTGAAACTTCAGTGCATTAGGCCTGTGGATGAGATCTGCTTGTTGGACCTTGAAGCTGTCACTGTCCTCAGAGAGAAGCTAACTGAGCTCAACAGATTTTCTTCATCCTAGTGGGAGTTGTCTTTCTAGCTGGGAAGAAAACTCTGTTGGAACAAGTCCTGACCTGTTTTGAGAGTCTTGTCTGTGCAAATGAGCTGAAATTGTGCCAGGGGAAGTTTAGGTTAGATATTAGGAGAAATTTCTTCACTGCATGAGTGGTAAGGCATTGGAACAGGCTGTCTAGGGAGGTGGTGGAGTCACCATCCCTGGAGGTGTTCAAGAAGCATGTGGACCTGGCACTATGGCGCATGGTTTAGTGGCCATGGTGGTCTTAGATTGATGGGTTGACTGGATGATCTTAGAGAGCTTTTCCAACCAAAATAATTGTGTGATTCTACAGAGCAGTTGCTATTTTGTTTGAACTCCTGGAAGGTGGTTTCTTGTTCTGTCTTCATTTCAATGATTTAATTCTTTTAATGATAAAGTAGCAGACTTCAAAGGAGAAGAAGCTGAAGCTCTGTGCGTTGTATTTGTGTGTAAGGAATGGCAGAGGAAAATTATTTGGTGAGAAAAAGAAAACTGTTGAGTAATGTAAAAACTTCCAGCTGCTATAGTAACAGCAGCACATTTGCCAGCTGTCAACAAACATGTTTGAACCCTTCTATTTTCAGTGTCAAGTTATTGAAGAAAAGTCTATCTAGGTGTGGCAGCTGCTTCAGCCTGTAGCTACTTGGGTAGCCTAGGAGAGAACTGTATAGAATCACTGTTGGAGGGACTGTTGATTAAATTGATAGAAGAAGCCTTTCCCAGATGTTCTTGCAGGGCTGGAGCCCATCCTGAAGATTTGTGTTTCTCTCCGAGACACTTTTATGATGTCCTGTTGGGCATGTGGCACGTGCTCTTCTCTGTGTTAGATTGATTGGAGGTGCTGGGACGTTTTTCTTGGAAGGTGAATGAGCCAAAAAAGATAAAAAGGAGAATGAGGGGGAAAAAAAAAATGTTTTGGAGCTTGGGCTTTCTGCCTAATACCAATTCCGTGTGGCTCTGCTAGTCTGTACAGCCTGGGGAGGCAGGAGTGAGATGTCTGCAGAGCCATCCTCTGCCCTGGTGATACTGACTGCAAATGAGTTTAAGCTGAGGTGATAGATGTAAGGTGGAAGCGACTGTTTTTCTAGTTAAACATTTTAAACTGTCAAGAGGAGGTGAAAAATGCCTTGAACTCTTTCCTGTGGCCTTTTCCTGCACAGAGTCTGTCAGGCAAGAAAAGGAGGGAAAATATACCGGGTGTGGATCAAGCCCTTAACTTTTCCTTGTTCCTTTTGTTTTTACTGTAAGAGAAACCTTTGAGGTTTTATTGTTATGAAGTTAAAACCTGGCCTAGAGGTACCAGTCTTTAGTAGGAACAGCTGCAGACCCAGTGTCCCCTGGTCAGGTGGGAGGCTCTTTGAAGCAACATGTTACCTCTTTAAAAGGAAATTGAGCATGTGAGAACTTAAAACCTGTAAAACTCATCAGCAGCTCTGCCATTGTTTATCTCTGGTGTAACTTTATATAGAATTAAAGTGAAACTTGTTACTTGGCTCCCCCAAGACAAGATGGTTTCAGCTGCCCCTTGGTCCTGGAGATGCAGGAAATGACCACATAACCACAGATACCTTCTAGTGGAATGAAGATGAGTGACAAATTGTCCACAGAAATAGGTTCTTCATGAGAAGGGCTGAGAAATTAAATGTCTTTCCTAAGTCAGTCATGCTGGAGCACATCTGCTTAACAGCGATGCTCAGTATTAGTGTGGGGCAAAACTTAGACTCTGATTTAGGCTTAGGCTAAAACTGGCAGAAGTAGTAAGTTTTTCACCTTTAAATGTATCCTTTAACTTCCCCCGTGGCCTGATGGCATCTAAGTGGAACCCTTACACTTGGGAATATAATGTGAGAGAGCATCTGAAGGAGGTGAAGAGAATACAAGATAATGGGGAATTCTGGAAGCAGATGGAAGAAGAGGTATTGCTTGAGTATTAACTGCTTGATTAGTGCAGACCTTTCTAAAGATGAGAGCGAAAATGGTTTCATAGAATCACAGAATGGTTTGGATTGGAAAGGACCTTAAAGACCATTTGGTTCCAAATCCCTTGCCATGGGCAGGGACACCTCCCACCAGACCAGGTGATTCAAAGCCTTATCCACCTCAAGGCCCTGAACACTCTCAGGAATGAGGCATCTACAACTTCTCTGGGCAACCTGTTCCAGTGTCTCACCACCCTCACTGGAAAGAATTTCTTCCTAATACCCAGTCTGAATCTCCTCTCTTCCAACTTAAAGCCATTTCCACTTGTCTTGTCACTGCAAGCCCTTGTAAAAAGTCCCTTCCCACCATGCTGGTAAGAAGAATGTGGGTTTGACTGGAAACGTGGAAAATATGGTAACATTAGACACCAACCAGACTGCATGCAGATGATGCAGGATTTGTCATCCTGTCAACCATTGCACTGTTTGGATTGGCAGAGGGGATCTTCCCTACCACTCAGTGTTTGATTGTCCTTCTGAACTGAAGAGTTCAAACCATGCCTGGTGCTATTTGAACAGAAAGAAATCGCCTTCAGAAACTCCTTTTCAGACCTGCAGCACAACAACCCCAAAGAAAAAGGTATGGTGCCTGTGTCTTGTAGGAAAAGCCTGGCCAAGGGAGTTGGGTCAGAGGGCCAAGCAGTTGTCCTCTGGATGAATTCTAGCAGATAGTTATTATCCTTAATAGCATAAACACTCGAGAGAGAGCCAACAGCAGCTGTAGCATAGCAAAGGTAGAGCAGGAAGGCTCTGCTTGGGGAGGGAGAGTGGAGGACTCTGCATGGGTTAGCTGCTGCTCTCTGTAATGCCTGATGTCTCTTCCAGTCCTCCTAGAAGTGCTAGGGGGTGATGCAACGTGAGTAGTTAGCTGTTTGTAGGAGATGCTTCAAGCAGCCTATCTCTTACTATCTGAAAAGCCTCAAGCTCTGAGCAGACATCTGAGGAGCTGTGACTTTCCCTTAGCTGTGCAAATGACTATAGAGTGAAAACCTGACCTCCTGTGAAACACTTTCTAAACTGTCTGGGGGAGTTATGTCAGGACCACTTGGCAGGCGGTCAGAGTTCTTCCCTGCACTGCATGTTTTGTAAGCCTACTCCAACTTTAGTGACCTGCTAAAGTAGTTAGTTACCTCTGTCAGCAATGAAAAGCTGTAGTACAATGGAAAGAGCTTTCAAAAGCAACTGATTTCCAGCTCTTGGTGGAGAACTGAAGTCCTAACAAGAAAGTCAGCATGAGATAGTTTGCTTTGCTCATGTTTGGTCATTTCTGGTCTGATAGGTTTTAGAATCAATGAGAAATGTGAAGTTCTTAGTACCTGCTGCACTTGTTAATAGGTTGTGTTTCAGTTCTCTCTGCTTCAATAGAAGTTACCATTAGTCTGCTTTCAGCAAGGAAAAAAGGTTTAAAAAGCAAAAGGAAACATAAGAAACTTACTCCTGTACACCAGTAAGGTCCAGGATTCTTTGGCGCTGTTCTGGACACAGCCCAGTTAGTAATGTGATCAACAGGAGCTTAAACAAGGAGCAGAGGCTTTAGGAATGTTTAAAAAAAAAAAAAAAAAAAAAGGATGTTGGAAGGGTCCTCTGGAGATCATCCAGCCCAACCCCCCTGTTAAAGCAGGAGTACCCACAGCAACTTGCTTAGGATCACAATGGCCAGCAGGGTGTTTGGAATCTCTCCACAGAAGGAGACTCCACAACCTCTCTGGGCAGCCTTCTCTGGGCCTCCTGCACCCTCACACCAAACAAGTTTGTCCTCCTGTTCATATGGAACCTCCTGGGTTCCAGTTTGTGCCCATTGCCCCTTGTCCTGTCCCTGGGCACCACTGACAAAAGCCCAGCCCCATCCTCTTGCCCCCCATCCATTATCTCTTGCTGAGCATCACTCAGATCCCTTTTGGGGCTGCTCTTCTCCCAGGCTCAACAGCCTCAAGGTTCTCAACCTTTCCTCCTCACAGAAATGCTTCAGGCCCCTCAGTAGTTCATAGAATCATGATTCACTGTGGTTGGAAAATACCTTTGAGATCACCAAGTCCAACCATTCTATAACTCTACCAAGGCTGCTGCCACATCTTTGTGGCTTTGAAACATTTCCAGGGATGGGGATTCAAACACCTCCATGAACAGCCTGGTCCAGTCTTTGAGAACCCTTTCAGTGAAGGAGTTTCTCCTAATGTCCAACCTAAACCTCCCCTGGTCCAAGTTGAGGCAATTTCCTCTCATCCCATCACTTTTTCTTTGGCAGGAAAGACCAACCCTCACCTGGCTCCAGCCTCCTTTCAAGGAACTGTAGAGATCAATGAGGTCTCCCCTCAACCTCCTTTTCTCCAGGCTCAAAAACCCCCAGTTCCCTCATCTGCTCCTCCTCAGCCCTGTTCTCCACACTCTTCATTAGCTTTGTTGCCCTTCTCTGGATCTGCTCCAGCTCCTTAGTGTCCTTGGATTGAGTGACCCAAAACTGAACCCAGGACTCAAGTTTTGGCCTCACCATTCCCCAGTACTGGGAGACAATCACTTCTCTGCTCCTGCTGGCCACACTTGTACTGATCCAACTCAAGATGCTGGTGGCCTTCTTGGCCACCTGGGTATGAGCTGACCAGCACCCCCAGGTCTTTCTCTGCTGGCAACTGCCTTGTTTCAAAGAATCCTAAGCACACCTTCAAGGAAAGGCACAATTATTTTTAAACTTGCCAACTGAGTTTTTTTTAATGGTGCCAGATAATTATATTTTTTCCAACTGCTGCAGCTGTTTCTATATATAGTAGAAGGATGTGAAAAGTCATTTTCATTCCTTAATGTGTTTAAATCTGCTCTATAATGAATGTTGTGGATGTGAAAGATAAACAGCCTGGAGCCTTTTTTTTTTTTTTTTTTTTTTTTTTTTTTCCCTATTTATTTTTTTTTGAGAAAACATAAATTGTTCATTGCAGAGAAGAAAGCATGAGTGACAACTGTAAGTGGAATAGACAGTTTCCATTACCCCCTCACACTTGCTATAGAATAATTTGCAAAGGCTGGGTAAATTGTGTTTTAAGAAGTGTAATGGCGTGTAATAATTTCCTGTCAGCATGTCAGTTACAAGCAGAGTGAGTTGGATCACTTTGGGAGAGGAGATGGGAAGAATTGAGGATAGTGGGGAGGGAAGATAGAAGGAAGAAACAGGAAGGTGCTTTAGGATTGCTGGCCTCAGAAGCTAATGAAAGCATAATTATGAAAGAAACAAACAAAAAACACCAAAAAAAANGAACTGTAGAGATCAATGAGGTCTCCCCTCAACCTCCTTTTCTCCAGGCTCAAAAACCCCCAGTTCCCTCATCTGCTCCTCCTCAGCCCTGTTCTCCACACTCTTCATTAGCTTTGTTGCCCTTCTCTGGATCTGCTCCAGCTCCTTAGTGTCCTTGGATTGAGTGACCCAAAACTGAACCCAGGACTCAAGATTTGGCCTCACCATTCTCCAGTAC
>VWZE01000016.1:33686-55331 GCA_013396675.1 Eubucco bourcierii
GAAATTTTGGGTTTGTAAAAAAAAAACGCCTGGGGCCTTTTTTTTTTTTTTTTTTTTTTTTCCTTTTTCTAAGGTATAGGGTAACACAAAGCATCAAAGTTTTGCTGCCCTCAGGACACACATTCAAGCAGTTAAAGTAGAGAGATAAATGAAATACAATGAGATATTCATCTCCAAAATGTGAAGCTCAAGGACACAAAAAGTTTTCATTTAAGTGTTTCTCATTTGCTGACAACAAGCCAAATAAATTTAATTCCACACCGTGGATGGTGACAGAAATTCAGTAACTTGCCCTGGGATCAGGGTCTGGTTTGTTCCCAAATCATTCTGTGCTTGTTGGGGTTCTAACCTGAATTAGCTGCTTACTGTTACCTAATGAAACAAGAATTAATTCTTTCCAGATTGCTGTTTAAAAACAGGACCAATATCTGAAGGGGACCTACAGGAAGGTTGAGGTGAGGCTGTTCAGAAGGGCCTCTGGGGATAGGATGAGGGGCAGTGATTTGGAACTGAAGCAGGGCAGATTTAGGCTGGACATCAGGAGGAGGTTCTACTCAGTGAGGGTGAAGAGACATGGAACAGGTTGCCCAGGGATGTGCTTGAGGCCTCATCCCTGGAGACATTCAAAGTCAGACTTGATGTGGCCCTGGGCAGCCTGCTCTAGTTGGGAATGTCCTTGCTGAGTGCAGCGGGGAGTTGGACAAGATGAGCTTTGGGGATCCTTTCCAAACCAATGCAGACTGTGAAATGGCCTCAAGTTACATGAGGGAAGATTTAGGTTAGATATCAGAAGAAATTTCTTCCTTGAAGGGTTCTCAAAGACTGGAACAGGCTGCCCAGGGAGGT
Source organism: Eubucco bourcierii (assembly GCA_013396675.1). NCBI lineage: Eukaryota > Metazoa > Chordata > Aves > Piciformes > Ramphastidae > Eubucco > Eubucco bourcierii. The sequence goes on from VWZE01000016.1 coordinate 34,533, forward strand.
GCCTGAATCCACATCCCTGGAGATGTTTCAGAGCCCCAGAGGTGTGATACTGAGGGATGTAGTACTGAGAGACGTGGTTTAACCCCAGACTTGGTAGAGTAAGAGAATGGTTGGGCTGGATGAGCTTAAAGATCTGTGCCCTCCAAAACCATGAAGTGATTCTAACATCTTTTTTGTTGTGCTGAAATAATACATAGTCTGATCTTCCTGAGTTGGAACAAAGAATTTCTGTCAAGAACAAGATTTTGCATTATTTTGGTCCTTATTCACCATGTTTCTTCTTACAGGTGCTGGGTTTGGATTAGGAATTGTTTTCTCAGTCATCTTTTTCAAAAGTAAGTACTGCAGTGAACTTGGCTGCCTGCTTTTCTGATGACTGTCACTTGTATGTGCAGTTTAAAACCAAGGCATGTAAAACTTAATCAGCATGTCAGACCAATTCCTTCATCATTGGTCCACTCTCTTCAGCCAAAATTGACTCACTTTAACTTGTGCAACACCCTTGTTATACACAGCATCTCTCAATGCTCCTGCTGTACTCAGCTCAGCTCCTGGAGCTGCAGGAAACCCTGAGCCAAGTGACTGCTCTAGACACCAGTTTACATCAGCCTTGCCAGGCTTTTAAAAGTAATTTGAATTAGGTTTTATTTATGCTTTGGTAACACAATAATTTCCAATAATAGTTCAGAGTCAGAGAGTGTCCTCCATTAAATCCCAAATCTGATGTCATGCTCACTCTTACTCTTGTCCTGAAATAATCTAATCTGGGTTTTAGGTACTTTTAAGCCTTGTAGAACTTAAAAATGCCCAGTATGCATTTGTCAGTAATTTATTCTCTCTTGGTGCTTATTTAACAATGTGAAACAAGCAGCTCTTTATGACTCCTTAACTTCTCTCTGTTTGCTTTCCCCTCACTCCAGGAAAGACATGGCCTATCGCTTTTGGGTCAGGGATGGGGTTAGGAATGGCTTATTCCAATTGCCAACATGACTTCCAGTCTCCATATCTTCTCCATGGGAAATTTGTAAAAGTGAGTATCATCAATGCTAGTTCCTATTCCTTGCTTTATCAGTTAGCATTAAGCAGTACACCCAAACACCACTGAAGTGTGGATATTCCCCTGCCAGAGCAACAGTTAAGACGACATCTGTGTTGCTGAAGCCAAGGTGGTGCTTCTGCTCTATGGAAATCTTTGGTAGCTGATGTTTTTAATAGTAAACTTGGTACACATTGACAGATTACATTGGGTTGGAAGGGACCCTTCAAAGTCATCTTGTCAGGCAACAGGGACACCTCCAATTAGAGCAGGCTGCCCAGGGTCACATCTAGTCTGACTTTGAATGTCTCCAGGGATGGGGCCTCAACCATATCCCTGGGCAACCAGTTCCAGTGGCTCAGCACCTTCACCTCAGAACTTCCTCCTGATGTCCAACCTCAATCTCCCCTGCTCCAGTTTCAAACCATTGCCCCATATCCTATTCCCACAGGCCCTTCTTAACAGTCCATCCACAGTCTCCCTGTAGGTGCCCTTTGGTTACTGAAATGCCCTAAGGTTGCCCCAGAGCCTTCTCCATGCTGAACAGCTCCAACTTTCCCAGCCTGTCCCCATAACAGAGGTGCTCCAGCCCTCTGATCATCTTTGTGACCTCTTCTGGACCTACTCCAGCAGGTCCATGTCCCTCTAGCATTGTGGGGTTCCAGAACTGGACACAACTAAATCCACAGAATTAGTTTATCAGATCATGCAGGGCTTCATGCAGCCTGAATACAAGTCTATCAAAAGCCCATGTTAGAAAACTGCAAAACTAAACCAAGGGTAAAATTCTGTCTTCTGAGTTTGAAAGAGATGAGCAAAGGTAGAAACAAAAAGTCCTATCAGCTGTGTGAGGTTGATCTGCCTGTGGAAGTAGAGCTTTGATCTTCTGTGGGTTGTTTTTGTTTGGGTTTGTGGGGTTTTTTTTGTTTTGGTTTGGTTTTTTTTTCACCATGGAAACACTTTAAGTTTTGTGGCTTGTAAAGTCATAATTAGTCTGGAGAAATGGTGCATTTAAGTTTTGAAGAGGACGATTTCAATGAGTTCACTGTCATCACTGACCATGCTGAAATGAAGTATTTAAAAGCAGATTAATTAGCAGGAACCATCTGCTTTCCAAACTGAGTCCACGAACGGTCTCCATTAAGATTTTCTTTATTCACATGTGAAAATTTTGGGGCTTTTCTTATGGTAATTTAATCATTGTGGCATCTGGACTTAAAAAAAAAAAAAAAAAGTGTGTGTATTTTGGATCCACAAAGACATACACTGCTAAAAGCATTTGACTGATGCTGCTGGAGAAGCATCCACCAGGATGTTATTTACAGCTAATTTAGCACTTCAGAAAGCACTGAGAGAAATTATCCTGCCAGGAGTTTTCTGTGGCAAGTACATAGTGTGCAGAAATTGCTCCTGCATTGCTCATCTGCTTGATGAAGGAGACTTGAAGGTGTTCTTAGCCTTTCTAGAGCTGCATTGCTCATCTGCTTGATGAAGGAGGCTTGAAGGTGTTCTTAGCCTTTCTAGAACTGCATTGCTCATCTGCTTGATGAAGGAGGCTTGAAGGTGTTCTTAGCCTTTCTGGAGCTGCATTGCTCATCTGCTTGACGAAAGAGACTTGAAGGTGTTCTTAGCCTTTCTAGAGCTGCATTGCTCATCTGCTTGATGAAGGATGCTTGAAGGTGTTCTTAGCCTATCTAGAACTGCATTGCTCATCTGCTTGATGAAGGAGACTTGAAGGTGTTCTTAGCCTTTCTGGAGCTGCATTGCTCATCTGCTTGATGAAGGAGGCTTGAAGGTGTTCTTAGCCTTTCTAGAGCTGCATTGCTCATCTGCTTGATGAAGGAGACTTGAAGGTGTTCTTAGCCTTTCTAGAGCTGCATTGCTCATCTGCTTGATGAAGGCTAAGGTGTTCTTAGCCTTTCTAGAGCTGTAAGTTAAGTCCATTCTTGCTCAAGTTTACTGGCAGATGCACTTTTATCAACCTTCTACAGCCCTATCACCCATACCTCATAGATTCATATTATGATTTGGATTTGAAAGGACCTTCAAGATTAAGCTAGTTCCAACCCCCCTGCCATGGACCCAGACACCTTCCACTAGCCCAGATTGCTCAAGACCTCATCCAACCTGACCTTGAACACCTCCAGGAAAAGGGCATCCATGACCTCCCTGGGCAACCTTTTCCAGTGTCTCACCATCCTCACTAAAGAATTTCTTGCTCATTTCCAGTCTCAGTCTCCCCTTTCCCAGCTCAAAGCCAAAGTCCCTCATCCTGTCACTCCCAACCCTTGTAAAAAGTCCCTCCCCAGCTCTCCTGTAGCCTCTTCATATACTGGAAGACTGCTCAAAAGTCTCCCTGGAGCCTTCTCTTCTCCAAGCTGAACAACCCTAACTCTCCCAGCCCATCCCCACAGAGGAGGTGCTCCACTACCTTCTTAGAAATGCTACTTTCAGCTGCTTGTTAAGAAAGGAAAACAAGAGGATTCTTGAGCAACTCCAGAATTAAATATTTTGGATAACAAGATAAAGAAACTGTGACTTGGATGCAGCTGATAACAATGCTGCCAGCTGCAGCCCAGCATCCAAAGTCTGTGTGTGACTATCCTGGTTGGATTTGTTAACAAAACATGTTGGCTTTCCACACCATCCTGGGGGATTCCTCCAGTTTGTGCCCAGATATAAACTGAGATGCCAAGTTCTGTGGTTCCTGTGGGTAGCAAAGGCCTCAGTCACGTGTTCTAAGGAAGCATTATTCATTCAAGGATGCTCGCTACTACGGATGGTGAACAACAGAAAACTGCCTTTCAGGTCAGCCTAGTTAAAGGATTTTGTTTGGATTAAGGACTGGTGTGTGCTCTGGAGCAAGGGTGGTCCTTGGAAGCATGAGGTAATTGGAGGGATACTTCACAGAAGAAGTGCAGCTGCCTGCATGGCACAGGACTAGACAAATAGTTTCCAGTGCTCTGTCTCCATGAGGTTGCTCTGGCACAAAGAGGCTGAACATGCTGAGAGAAAGAAGAGACCCAGAGAAACCATCTGAGGGTTAATGTCATTAATTCTCTCCAAAATGTCATGTCATGGGTTATTACAACAAAATTATTTCATTTCTCCTGGTTAGGAACATGGAAAATATTGTTGCATTATCACTCATCTGGGTTTTTTTTTGTTTTGGTTTTTTTTTCCCTAGAAAAATCCTGGTTTAACTAAACTCCTGAGGAGTTCCTTTGTGAAATGGAGTTCTGACTAAATGCTAGCTTAGCAAAATGTGAGGTTCAGCAAGGCAAACCAACTCTGTTAGGAGAAAAAGAAAAGTCTAACATGGATTAGCTGGAGCAAAATTCTTGCTTTCTGAACCTGTCAAGGTCACAGAATCCCAGGATAACTCCAGTTGGAGTTCATACAGTCTGACCTCAAACCAGGGTCAGGTCACACCAGGTTACCTGGACCTTTATCCAGTCTGGATTCTTGATTCATAAGGATCAAATTCTTAGTTCTAAGTCCTGAGTGAGGCTAAGAGAGGACAGAGGACCTTCATAATCCTGAATAATTAGGAGATGACAAAGTGAATTTGCAGGATCATCACTTGGAATGATGGATCATCCTGTGGGTTGGTAATCTGATCATGAAACACCAACCTCAGTGCAAGACCCATTCATTTAGGCCAAGAGACCACTTCAGATGTAGGAAAGTTCTCATTTGTGGTCATAAGGTGCTGAGGGCTTTTAAACTAATTCAATCAAGTAGATTTCACTGTGACTTCAGCTGAATAGAAAATCAACATCCAGCAATTATTTGAAGGCTGACAACTGTGTGGCCTAGGTCTCCTTGCAAAATGGAGAACATCCAGGTTTTGGGGTCATTTAGCTTGTATTTAGCACCCCAACCCTCACAACCCTGTGCTTTTAATTGCAGCCTGGATTTTGTTGATGTGACTAGGAGAAGTCTGGCAATTGCAGCCTTGCTTCCTGCCCTTTGCCTTTGATTTCAGCCTGCGAACAGTTGACCAGAACAATAATGTTGAGGGTTTGTTATTTTGAAGTACCTCCATTCTGACAAAAATGGGGTTCTGTGCTTGAAAACATGGCATGGAATGACCTGCTTAACTACTCCATGGCAAACTTCTCAGTCTAGCAGAGGATGAAAATGTTAACCTGCCTTCTGGAAACCTTACAGAGCTTAAGTGGCTTGGTTTACATCGTGCAGCACCTTCCTTGTAAGGAACCCAAATGGCTTTTTAATAATATCAGCCTTCTTGCTTTACAGGAACAGTGACTAATGACTAAGACTATCCCGGTGGGAAGGAAGGAGAAATCAATGATTATTCCTCAGGAATATTGAAGTTGCCCTGGAATAAGCCAACATTCTTCAGTAAAGCTCACCAGTAACTCTTTATACTCCAACGAACTGTTTCTGTACACGAAACAAAAGTTCTGTTGTTGCTTGTTTTGTATCATGTCTGGAAAGTGCAAGGAAGAGCTCTTCTGGGAAATAAATAAAAGCAAAATGGCCTTCTCTGGTGTCTTGACTTTGTATGTGAGTGAGAGAAAGAATGGAAGGAGAAGACTCCCTTCTAAGTACCTAGCAGCTGTGGCCACCTGGGTAAAGCCACTGTGAGAGCTCTTGGGCAGAGACAGCCGCTGCATGTTCCTCTCCACCCTGGAAAGGCACCCCCTAGCTAACGTTCAGTTCAAAGAAGCATTCCCACCTCATAAATCACCCACTAGCCCCCTGCTGCTTGTGCCGCTGTTTGGAGAGGAATATAAATACTCCTGTGTCCTGTTTGTACAGTTGCCCTTTAAAATTGGAGTTCTGTCCTCTCCAGAGAGGCAGGATCCGAAAGGGCAGCCCCTGACCGTGTGACTGATGCAGGCAGGCAGTGCTGTCTCTTGTAGCTTTGAGTCATGGAGTGACCCAAGTGTGAAACTTCCTCGGTGTAGTGGGTGAGTTAAACAGGCACACATGGCCTCTGGCTCCCAGCTTACCTCTTCTGGGGAGGAACAGCAAGATTTTGGCTGGGAATGGGTCACTGAGATTTGAGGGTCTTTATTACCTTGGCAAGTCAGCGGGCCAAGTACTTCTGCCTGCTTGCATTTACCCCTGTTCATGCAACTACTTGTTGGCATGCTGTGTACTGCTCTTCTTGACTCAAAGGATTGTCTTCACTACTTCTTTACTCAGCACAATTTTCTAGCTATTGAGCTGGCTCTCAAAGACCTTTATCCTTTGTCCCATGCTTGCTGCATACTGTCTCTATAGCACAAGATGTAAATGCACATCTCCTGAGACAGAAAGGGAACTCTCTAGATTGGTCTGGAACTTACTGAAAGCCTGCTCTGCTGCATGAGGAGTGCTGGCAGATGAAGAGTGACAAAAGAATTCCTCCCCAGAAAGGAAAACACAATGGAAAACAAAGTTGTGCAATATTTGTTTTTTTAAACCATGCCAACAAAGGAAAGGGCTGGGCTGAGGGACAGCCTTCAGAGCTTGGGGAGCTGGAGAAACTCCTTCACGACCAACAGCACTGAGCTTGGGCCTGGGTGCTACAGCAGCCCTGCACCCTCCCCTCTCATCCTCCTGAGCACTTGTGTGTGGGTATCACACACCGAAGAAACATGTTGAGCTGTGCCCAGAGTCAATAGAAGCTGAAGAGCTTGCCTGGGGCAATGAACTTGTGAAATAAAATAGCTTTAATGCCAGGGCAGCATTAGAGACTGTCAAAGCATGATACCAGCCAGGGCCATTGCTTGAGCATGTCCTTGTTTTTCCACCCCCTCCCTTGCCGGCCTGCATTCATCAGTCAGGTCAAAACAGCTTATTGGAAACAGGATCTCTTTGCTTTCTTCCCAATTTTGAATCATTTTATCTGGCCCCAACTTTTAATTTGAGCTATGTACTTTGGAGCCTTAGCTCTTCTGTGGTTTGGAAAGGACTTTTATTGAGTTCTCTGTGTGTGTGTGTGTGTTTGTGTGCTGCAATTGCTAGCAGTTTGGTGAGCCAATGGGTTCAGCTGGAGAGGAGAGCACCAAGAAACAGGAGAGCCAAAAGCACTGACTGGAACAACTGCCAATGTGCAGACAACCTTCACTAGTGCTGTGTCACCTGGGTTTCCATTTTTGTTTGGTGTCCTTGGTAATGAGTTGTCCTGCCCTGGTGTGCTCTGCCTTAGCTCAAACACAACTTCCTAGGGTTAATTCTTCATGTGATCTGCTGTGACCTGTGATAAAGTGATTCTTCAGGCTCTGGAACTCGGAGGTAGCACTGTTGACATCAATTCACAACGTGTCCTTTACTGTCAGAGCAAGAATAATCAGAGCAAATGATCTTGCTGATTAATATGAAATCCACTGGGGTGGGTGAGAGTGGAAAGACTGCAGAGTTGAAAAAGTGCAATTTACCATTGTCACTGCTCTTGGAATGGGGTAAGAACTTAAGACTTTTGTTTTTCACCACTGCCTTGCATGTTGTTTGTTTTAAGAGCTCCATCTCTGCATATATAACCAGCACATAATGGCCTGTATTTGGTTTTTGGCTTCATTAAAGTTCTTCTATTCAAACCTTCCTTTTGAAGCTGTCCATGTAAGTAGTGCAAAACCTCTCCTCATGAGGACAAGGCTCCTGTTTCCCTCTATGGCAGTGAGACCATCTTGTTCCCAATTGAGGTTGAACTAGGAACAGTTTCCTGCTGCCTGATTTCTAATTACATAAATGGAAGGGGTTGAGGGGAGGGAGGAGGAAAAGTGGAAATTCTAAGTACCAAAAGGCATGTTAAATTAAGTAGAATGCACTCATCTGGAAACTATCACATTTTTCCTTCTTTCTTAAGCCTGCTGGAATCATTGCTTCGTCTAACCGTGGCGTGATTTGGAGCAGTACCAGAAAGTGCAAACAAGATAGGCCTAAACATCAGGTGTCCCTACCCAAAACTCTGTGAGACCTTCTAGGAGAGAAGTTCAGCCCCATGCAAGGAAAAGGGTCAGTACACAGGCAGCAGAGAAACCACTGGCTGGTGTCCCCAGCATCAGAGGGGACATGGAGCTGCTGGTCCAGAAGAAGCCACAAAGATGATCGGGGGCTGGAGGAGAGGATTGGACTCAATGGTCTCTGGAGGTCCCTTGCAACCTCTAAGGTTCTGTGATTCTGGAGCACCTCCCCTAGGGGGACAGGCTGAGAGAGTTGGGGCTGTTCAGCCTGGAGAGGAGAAGGCTCCGGGGAGACTTTTAGAGTAGACTTCCAGTTACTGAAGGGAACCTGCAGGAGTGCTGGGGAAGGACTTTTTACTTGTAGTGATGGAATGACAGGGAATGGATTGAAGCTGGAAGAGATTGATATAGGAGATCAGGGAGAAAGTCTTTAGAGTGAGGGTGGGGAGGCACTGGAATAGATTGCCCAGGGAGGCTGTGGCTGCCCCCTCCATGGAGATGGTCAAGGCCAGGTTGGATGAGGCCTTGAGCAACCTGGGCTAGTGGGAGGTGTCCCTGCCCACGGCAGGGGGTTGGAAGTGGATGAGCTTTAAGGTTCCTTCCAACCCAACCTAACCCATTCTGTGATTGTATGAACCTAGGAGAAGGAGAAACAAAAGAAGCTGTTTGCTGAACAGAACCAGGACTGGACTTTTAACGACTCCCTAAGTGCCTGCCTGGCCACAAATCCCACTCTTTTAACAGCTTGATGAGATGTCTGCTGAAGCTTTGAGATGAATAAACAAGTGACAGAAAAGCAGAGACTGCAGGAATCCAAACCTCTCAAGCTGCTTTTCTGTTGTTGACCTGAGCTGCTCGTGTTTGATCGCGATGCTGTCATTTCTTTGTGTTCCACTCGGGCCAAGGGGCCTTGGCCAAGATCAGGACCTTGCTGTGTGTGATGCTGTACACACAAATAAAAAACAGTCTCTGCCCTGGAGACTTTACAAGCTAAACAGATGAGACTGAGGGAGGTGGGAAGGTTTGCAGTTCCCATTGAAAAGATGGGAGAAGCTGCAGGCAAGGTCAGTGGTTACGTTGTGGAGGGAAGGTGGCATGCAGCTGGGACTTGGAGTCTTGAGCCACTGACTCTGTCAGCCATGCATTTCTGACTGGTTTGTTTCACTCTACAGGTGATGGAGCCTCAGGGAAGTTTGCCCACTTCATAGTCTGGGGAACTCCAGAAGGATGAGAGAGCTGGGGCTGGTCAACTGGAGAAGAGAAGGCTCCAGGGAAACCTTCAAGCAGCCTTCCAGTGCCTGAGAGAGGTACAGGAGAGCTGGGGAGGGACTTGAGACAAAGGCTTGGGGGAGTGAGGGGAACAAGGGGGAATGAATTGAAACTGAAAGAGGCAACTGGAAATTACAAAGAAATTCTTTAGAATGAGGGTGGTGAGACACTGGAACAGGTTGCCCAGGGAGGTTCTGGATGCCGCTTGCTGGAGGTATTCAAGGCCAAACTGGATGAGGCCTTGAGCAACCTGGGCTAGTGGAAGGTGTCCTTGGCCATGGGGCTGCCCCAAATTCTTCATGGCAAAGCTCTGCTAAGTTAGGAATCCTGGATTGTTGTCCACAAAGTGACTGCTTAGAGAACCACTAATAGGAGTAAAGCAGCTGAGATCCTCAGGACTGGCTTTGGTGTAAATCTGAGTCTGCTAAGGAGAGAAAATATTCCAGTGTGTTACCAGCTCTTTGCACCCCATGGAACAGGACACCACTGAGTTAGGTCTAACCTAAGAACAGTGCCAGAAAACAATCCCTGCCTTAGCAGATCTGCCTTAAATATGAGCTTAGACACCACATCAAGACAGAAGGAGGATATCAAGGAGGCAGTGTCATTCCAGTGGTGAAAACACAGCAGTGATGGTGGAATCAGCCTTCCCAGGGGACTGATGGTTCTCCACAGGAGAAGGAATTACTTTCCTGGACACTTTTATTGGGGTTCTCTCTGAGATTTTGGAGCAGTGCAAAAGAAATCACCCAGGTGGTTGTTTGCAAATGCAAGCAATGGATGCATGAGTTGGCCTCAAGGATCTGAAAGGTCTTTTCCAACCTTAATGATTCCATAAAAGGAGGTTGTGGTGGCTGTGGTATTGATCTACAAAGTCCAGCTCTTATGCTTCAGAAGGCTGAGGGCAGTGGCAGAGCTAAGGAACACCTGAGCAGTGACCCACCAGGATAAAACCTATTTCATAGCAGCATTTTGAATTGCTGAGGCACTGCTGACCCTTCCTTTTTTGCTCTGAGCTGCCTGGGGGTCTGTTGCTTTTCCCCCAAACACATCCCAGCAGTAAGAAACAAACTTTTTTTTCCTCATCCTTGCCTTTGTAAATGGGACTGGTGCAGATTTTGGCAGACCAGCTCCTGTAGGCAGCTGTATGCAATGCAGGCTCTGTCTTAACTGCTCTGAGAGTCCAGCCTATAGCCCACCCACAGCGAAACCCTTCAGTGAGGCTGCAGCCAAATGGGAACACAGTTTATGGAAATTCAGCTGTGGATCACTGTGTTTCTCTTGTGACTTCTGGCTGTCAGCACTTAGCTGTACAGCACCACTAGCTATTAAGGGCTGGATGTTCCTCGTGGTGGTGGATACCAACCTCCTGGAGCTTATAAAGATGCTGAGAAAGTTGTTGGTGGCTAATAAATCACTCTTCATCTCCAGGCTTTACTGGTAGTGCTTGTAAAGACTCCAAGCTCAGGGTTAGGAGTCCTGGAAAAAGGTCATGTCCTTATCAGTTCAAATTCAGTTCATAAATCTCTGTTGTATGGAAGAGTGTGTGTGTGTGGGGGGGTGTTAAGAACTTTTCAAGGGTGTTCTTCCTTCCCAACTTCCTTGCTGCACTTGAGGTTGTTAGCAGTGGCTAACAGCTTAACCCAAAATCATTACTAATGCATTTCCTGAGCATTTAGGGCTCCAGCTGTGACAGACAGCACAGTTTTCTCCCCTGTCAAATGGATGTGCTGATACCCTCTCCACTTGCTCGTGGCTTTAAGGCCTGCTTCACTGCCAGGTAAAATCTGGCTCTGTGCAGTCAGCCTGTTGTGGGGCCCAGCAGGTCACTGCCTGTCTGTGCTGGATTGAGTCAAACTCCACAGGCTGCAAAATGCTTTGGCTTCTGCTCTGAGCTGGAAGAAGGTGGTCAGGGTGAGTGTTTGATTCAAGGTAAAGGTGGAACCATAGAGTTATTTAGGCTGGAAAAGACCTACAAGTTAATCAAGTTTGCTCATTAACCCAACACAGTATCACAGTATCACCAGGGTTGGAAGAGACCTCAAAGCTCATCAAGTCCAACCCATTACCACAGCCCTCCAGACCAGACCATGGCACCAAGTGCCACGTCCAAACCTCCCTTGAACACCTCCAGGGACGCTGACTCCACCACCTCCCTGGGCAGCCCATTCCAGCAGTCAGTGACTCTCTCAGGCAACAACTTTCTCCTCACCTCCAGCCTAAACTTCCCCTGGCACAGCTTGAGACTGTGTCCTCTTGTTCTGCTGCTGCTTGCCTGAGAGAAGAAAGCAACCTCCTCCTGGCTACAAGCACCCTTCAGGTAGCTGTAGATAGCAAGAAGGTCTCCCCTGAGCCTCCTCTTCTCCAGGCTATCCAATCCCAGCTCCCTCAGCCTCTCCTCATAGGGCTTGTAAGTTCGCTGCTAAGCCCTCAGCATCAGAGCTTTTAAATCCCACCAGAGATGGTGATTCAGCCACTTCCATGGGCAGCCTGTTCCAGGGCTAGACAGCCCTGTCAGGGAAGAAGTTGTTCCACATGAACAACTTAAACATCTCTTTGAGTCTGTTTCTCTTGTCCTGCCCCTTGTTCCTTGGGAGAAGAGACCAATCCTCCCTGGCTCCAACATTCCAGGGAGTTGTAGAGAACAAAGAGGTCTCTCCTCAGGCTCCTTTCCTCCAGGCTGAACAACCTCAGCTCCTTCAACCACTCTTCATAGGTCTTGTATTCAAAACCCCTCAGCAGCCTTCTTGCCCACTGCACCAATCCTTCATCATTCTGCTTTTAATTTTAATCAGGGCTGCTGAGTGGCTGCTCCACTGGCTGACAAGAGTTAACAGCAAAGTCCCAGGCAGATAAGTGCAGGCTCATCCTGTGCTCAGAGTCACAATGACCTTCTCTCTATCTGCCAGCCCACCTCTATTTCTACCTAATATGGGTATGAAATCCACAACTTAGCAGATAGTCAACCAGAGCCTCCCACAAGCCTGTCCCCTGCTAGGATGTGCCCAATGATTTAAGGGACTTGTTTCTCAGGCCTTAAAAGAAGCCAGTAAATTTGCTTTCTCTGTTCTGTCTGACATGCTGCAGGGCAGCAGGACTTTGTGGACTTCCATTGAGAACTTTCAGTGCACCTCCAGTCCCAACCTACAAACACTCCTGCAGTGCCAGCCTCAGGCTTCCACCCATTGTTCAAAGATGGATGCCTACTCCCTGGAGGTTCAAGGACAGGTTGGATAAGGCCTTGAACAACCTGGGCTAGTAGAAAGTGTCCCTGCTCTTGGCAGGGGGATTGGAACTAGATGACCAAGTACAAGGTCCTGCACCTGCATTGGGGCAATCCCAAGCACCAGTATAGACTGGGCAGTGCCTGGCTTGAGAGCTGCCTTGAGGAAAGGGACCTGGGGTTGCTGGTGGGTGAGAAGCTCAACATGAGCCAGCAGTGTGCACTTGCAGCCCAGAGAGCAACCAGAACCTGGGCTGCATCAGGAGAAGTGTGGCCAGCAGGGTGAGGGAGGAGATTCTCTCCCTCTGCTCCGCTCTGGTGAGACCTCACCTGGAGCACTGTGCCATGTTCTGGAGCCTCTGTTACAAGAAGGATATGGACATGCTGGAAGGTGTCCAGAGAAGGGCCATGAGGAAGAGCAGAGGGCTGGAGCTGCTCTGCTGTGGGGACAGGCTGACAGAGTTGGGGCTGTTCAGTCTGGAGGAGAGAAGACTCTGAGGAGACCTTATTGTGGCCTTCCAGTATCTGAAGGGGGCTACAAGAAAGCTGGGGAAGGACTTTTTAGGATGTCAGGTAGTGATAGGACTGGGAGGGATGGAGCAAAACCAGAAGTGGGGAGAATCAGACTGGATGTTAGGAAGAAGTTCTTCAGCATGAGGGTGGTGAGACACTGGCACAGGTTGCCCAGGGAGGTGGTGGAAGTCCCATCCCAGGAACCTTTTAAGGCCAGGCTGGATGTGGCTCTGAGCAACCTGATCTAGTGTGAGGTGTCCCTGCCCATGGCAGGTGGGACTAGAGCTGAATGATCCTTGAGCTTTCTTCCAACCCTGACAATTCTGTGATTTTATGATCTTCAAGGTCCCTTCCAACCCAATCCATTCTGTGATTCTATGAAAGATGCATTTATTGACACATGAAATACCCCAATGCTCAGCAGTTTATCTACAAAACCAGGTCATCTTCAAAAGGAATTAGACAAAAACTGGGCCCTGTGGCCAGAAAAAGAGCGAGGGCAGCACACACCATCAGCCATTCCCTCAAACAGACTCAAGGAGAGCAGAGGGGAGGAGCTGGAAGAATGAATCAGTGATGATCAGCATGGAAAGAGGTTGTCTTCTATCCAGGGACATAGAATCATAGAATGGGAAGGTTGGAAGGGACCTCAAGGATCAGCCAGGTCCAACCCCCTGCCATAGGCAGGGACACCTCCCACTAGCACAGGTCACTCAAGGCCTCCTCCAACCTGGCCTTGAACACCTCCAGGGAGGGAGCAGCCACAACCTCCCTGGGCAACCTGTGTCAGTGTCTCACCATCCTCACTGTAAAGAACTTCTTCCTAACATCCAGTCTAAATCTCCCCTCTGACACTTCAAATGCATTCCCCTTGTCCTGGCATTCCAAGCCCTTGTCTATAGTCCCTCCCCAGCCTTCCTGGAGCCCCCTTCAGATACTGGAAGGCTACTCCAAGGTCTCCTGGAAGCCTTCTCTTCTCCAGGCTTCAGAGCCCAAACTCTCTCAGTCTGTCCTCACAGCAGAGCTGCTGCAACCCTCTGAGCATCCTCGTGGCCTCCTCTGGACTGGCTCCAACACTTCCATGTCCTTCATCTTCAAGGAGTGTTTCACACACAGGGCCCTTTAGCTGCACCTTTCTGCAGTTCATTCACACAGATTCAGTTGTAGGAAAGAGAGCAGGAACCATGCAACTAACCTTTATGGCCTTGGAAATTCAAGAGAGTTTGTGGCCAGCAAGAACAGTTAGATCATCTGATATAAATCCATGTGTGTTACAGCTCACTTGATTTCACCCAGACACTCCCAGGTGGAGCACAGGAACTTGCATTTCAGAGTTGAAAAATCCACCCATCCCTCAAGCAACTCATCCCAGCCTCTCTGCTTATAATTCAGAGCCTGAAAGGAGCTTGGAACCAGGCAGGGAGCAGCCTCTTCTCCCAGGTAAGGAGTGATAGGTCATGGGGAATGGCCTCAAGTTGCAGCAGGGGAACTTTAGGTTGGATAATTGGAAAAAATTCCTCACCAAAAGGGTCACCAGGCAGTGGTACAGGCTGCCCAGGGCAGTGGTGGAGTCACCATCCCAGGAGGTTGTTTAAAAGATGTTTGGATGAAGGAGCTCAGGGCCATGGTCTCAGAGTTGTGTAGAGGGAGATGTTAGGTTGTGGTTGGGCTTGATGATCTTAATGCCTTTGCCAGTTGGGTGATTGTGTGATTCAGAGGTAGCAGGGATGTCTTGCTGTGTTCCATAAAGACAGGATAAGCTAAGACTCATGAGCAGATTGGTTCAGTTCCTCAAGCTCTGTGATGGTGTTTTCTGCTTCAACCCCCCACAGATTAACCCTGGATCTCAGGATCCCACATTGCTGTGATTTATTTCTATCAAACTCTAAAACAGGAGAATCTGGAGTATTGTGTCCAGTTCTGGGCCACTCAGTTCAAGAAGGATCTCATGCAACTGCTTGAAAGAGTCCAGCCCAGAGTCACAAAGCTGCTGCAGGCAGTGGAACATCTGCCTGTGTGCACAGCCTGAGGGAGCTGGGGCATGGAGCTTGGAGCAGAGGAGCCTGAGGGCTGCCCTTATTGCTGCTGCTGTAGATGTGCAGGGCAGTGTGGGGAGGACAGAGCCAGGCTCTTCTCAGGGATGGCCAAGGACAGGACAAGGGGCACTGGGGGCAAGCTGGAGCAGAGGAGGTGCCAGGGAACAGAAGGAAAAACTGTCACTGTGAAGGTGACAGGGCCCTGGAGCAGGTTGCCCAGAGAGGCTATGGAGTCTCCTTTAACAGAGACATTCCAAACCCTCCTGGATGTGTTCCTGTGTGACCTAATGTGTGACACAGAATGCTAGGGACTGGAAGTGAGCTCTGAGGATCATTGAGTCCAAATCAAAGATCACATTGGGTGATTCTGTGCTCCACAGCCTCCTTGGGCAGCCTGTGCCAGTGTCTCACCACCCTCACTGCAAACAACTTCCTCCTAACATCCACTTTCAATCTCCCCTCTGCCACTTCAAACCCATTCCCCTTGTCCTAGCATTCCAAGCCCTTGTCAATAGTCCCTTCCCAGCCTTCCTGTAGCCCCCTTCAGATCCTGGAAGGCTACTCTTAAGTTCTCCTGGAAGCCCTCTCTTCTCCAGGCTGCAGAGCCCCAACTCTCTCAGTCTGTCCTCACAGCAGAGCTTCTGCAGCCCTCTGAGCATCTTGGTGGCCTCCTCTGCACTGGCTCCAACACTTCCATGTCCTTCCTGTGCTGGGGGCTCCTGAACATGAAACCCAACAGCTTCTTGCCAGCCCTCCCTGATGGAAACTGCCCCTGCATACCTTGGTGCTGAACAGAAGGATTTTGCATCACCTGGGGAAGCAAAGGAGGGAGGGATGGAGTGGCCTGGAGTGCCTGGGAGCGGGGAGCAGTTGGGAAATGAAGCAACTGAACACACTTGGACTTGCTGGGAGGGGAGAGTGGGACATTTTTTTATGGCTGCTGCCCCAGGGCCCCAAAACTCGTTGGCCCTCCAGAGAAACCATTAATCCCAGTCACCAAGGGGGTGGGAATGGGACTTTCTGGTTCTGCTGCTCTCTCTTTGGCCCCCCATGGAAGGCAAGGCTGATGGGATTAGAGGAAACAGCTGGCTCGAGCCGTGCCCTGCGGGAACTCGCATTCCCCACGCTCGGAAGAGAGGAGCTCCCCGCTGCCCAGGCACATTCCAGGTCATCTGCTGAGCCCAGATGTTTGCTAATGAGCTCTAGGATAAAGCCTTCTCCTTCACTACCCAGCCCCTGCCAGACAGCCCCACTCTGAGAGGCTGAGAAAATTGAGTCTTTTTAGTCTTGGTTTAGTCTTGAACCCAGTTCTGTCCTACTGGCTGAAAGAATCGGAGTTGTTCAGCATGGAGAGGAGAAGGCTCCAGGGAGACCTTAGAGCTGCATTTCAATATCTGAAGGGGACCTACAGGCAGGCTGGGAAGGGACTGTGCAGAAGGACCTGTGGGAATAGGATGAGGGGCAATGGTTTGAAACTGGAGCAGGGGAGATTTAGGCTGGACATCAAGAGGAAGTTCAGTACAATGAGAGGTGGTGAGACACTGGAACAGGCTGCCCAGGGACACAGTTGAGGCCCCATCCCTGGAGACATTCAAGGTCAGACTTGCTGTGGCCCTGTACAGCCTGCTCTAGTTGGAGGTGTCCCTGCTGAGTGCAGGGGGGCTGGACAAGATGACTTTTGAGAGTCACTTCCAACTCAATGCAGTCTGTAAATCTGTGAACCTGTGAAAAAAGCAGACTGAGAGGTTGCTCCTCCCTTGGCTGAAGCTTCCCCTCTAGCCCCTCCTTGCTTCTGTGTTATTAAGCTGCAGCGCTGAGGGGGGATTGACCTGGTGGGCTGGAAGAGCAAGGAAGTGGACAAATCTTGAACAGCAAGAGTGGTGCTTGTGAGGACTGCTCCCTGCTTGTCTGTGGCTGCTGAAACTGCACAGATGTGAGGAGCACACACTCCTCACATCCTACCAGTGTGCCCTCTTTATATCTACCCAAAATCATAGAATCCCAGAATGGTTTAGGTTGGAAAAGACCTTTAAGATCATGAAGTCCAACTATTAACCCCACACTACCAAGTCCACCCATGCCCCTCAGCACCACATCTGCATGGCTTTTCAGTGCCTCCAGAGATGGGAACCACCACTTCCCTAGGCAGCCTGTTCCAAAATGGTGATGGGAAATCACCCCCCAGCTTTTTTTTTGGAGTGAAACCTTTGTTTCTGGAGTGAAACCTTTGTCTCTGCCTCCTGCCAAGACTGCTGCTCCTTTCAGCTCCCTTGTTCACTCCTTGTCAGCTCCCTTGTTGAACTCTTGTTCAGCTCCAGCAAGTGATGGTCCAGTGGAAGAAGGGAGCTGTTAAACATCAATCCTTTTTCCAAGGAGCTGCTATGGAATTTTGTAGCCTTTTGGAGATGAGGAGAGGAGATGAGGAGAGGTGATGTGAACTGAGGTGATGTGAACTGAGATGAGCCAGAGTGGTCCTCAGCAGACCCAGGGTTCAATCTCCCAAGCACCCTGTGGGTCATGCCAGGGGGTTTAACCCTTGAGAGGGCATATTGGCCCCTACACTGCATGGCTGGAGGACGGTGAACCAAACACAGGTCACTAGGGGAGAGATGGAGCCTGGGCCCAGCTGGAGGGATGGGTGAAGGACAATTCCCGCCTCGTTGCTCCCTGCAGCCTGTGATGGACACACAAGCTCTTGGTCACTCTTCTCCCAACTGCCTTTCCATGCCTGTGTTCTTCAGCACCCAGCTATGGGCAGGGAGCCTTGGAATCTGCCTGAAAACACAAATAAAAGGAATAGTTTTATTTTTAACTTACAATTCCACCCTTTCAATTCTCACACCCACAGTTCCTAGTCCTGTCCTGACAAGCGGGGAGCCCCTGGCACTGTGGGTGTTTGTAGCAGGCCCAAAACAGCTGCAGCTGGTGAGGGAGGGAGGGAAGGAAGATGCTGGAGACCAGAGAGCAGGTTTGTGATGTGTCTCAGTGCATGAAAGCCTTGGGGATCCAGCAGCAGGGGGAAAGGATTGAGGGGCAAGACATAAGTGGAGGTGTGGACATTTGGGGCAAGGCTCTGTGCATCTGTGTGTGTACATGGTGGAGAACAGGCTGATGAATTGGGCTGCTGTTGAGGGGCTCAGAGTGGAGAGCTGTGTGGTGCTGTTAGGAGCAGAGTGGAGAGCTGTGTGGTGCTATGTTAGGAGCAGAGTGGAGAGCTGTGTGGTGCTGTTAGGAGCAGAGTAGAGAGCTGTGTGGTGCTATGTTAGGAGCAGGCAGTAAGGCCCTCTCTCTGGGGAGTGGGAGCTGCTTCACGAGGGGGTGATGTGGAGTAAGAGCCTAAAAGTGCTGCTGAAGGCAGTGACCCTGCCTGGGAGTGAGGGTCCAGACCAGTAAGGGTAGGTCCTTACCTCCCTGCTCTGCCTCCTGTCCCCTCCCAGCTGTGGAGCAGCTCCAGCCTGTGCCTCAGCCAGTGTCTGTGCAAATGACATCTGCAGATATCAGATCTTCTCTCCTTGTTCTGGCTGCACTGCTGAGAGGAAGGGCAAAAGCAGTGGCCCAGGGCTTTGACAGGGTCTCAGCAGCTTCTTTCATCCTCCAGCCAGCCCACTCTGTCATGCTGCACCTCTGCCTGCTTCTTCTGACACCAGAAGACCTGAGCTCTGCTGCTGGTGCCTCCTCACCCTAGATTTACAGCCTGCCATGTTTTCCCCTTTCTGCTGTCTGCAGAGCTGGAACACAGGTGGGAAGCAGTGAATGAACTGCACACCAGCTCACATCTCTGCACGCAGCCTGACGCTCTGCTCACAGTCATCACACCCCAGTGCTAAGGATCCCACAGAACCCATCCAAATACTGCACCATGGATCTGATACACTTGAGTGAATTTCACTTTCATGGCCCTGCTCTGTTGCTTTGTAGCTGGTTGCTTCTGCATCTTACTTTTCCTCATTTATCCCCAGACCTCAGAACTTGCTTCCGAGCCTTTGGCATCTCCTTATCCACCCATCAGAACTGAGGGAGGCTTCCTGGGTAGGAGCTCACAGTCAGTCATGTTGGCCAAGAGGAGCAGGTAAGGTTTAGTCAAAAGCTCAAGTTCAGCAGTGGGTGGAGATGTTGGGAGATCAGAGCTCCCAGCAAAGGAAGTTCCATCTAAACATGAGGAAGAACTTCTTTACACTGAGGGTAGTGGAGCACTGGAACAGGCTGCCCACAGAAGTGGTGGAGTTTCCATTTCTGGAGTCATTCAAAACCCCATCTGGACACCATCCTGTGGAATCTGCTCTGGGTGAACCTGCTCTGGCAGGACAGTTGGACTGGATGACCTCCAGAGGTACCTTTCAATCCTCAGCACGCTGGGAGTCTGTGATCCCAGTGGGGTATGTGGAGCTTTGTCTGTAGTTGGCCCTTTTGGAGCTCAAGCAGTTCAGAGCAATTTGGGGCCAGGTAGGTTGAATCCAGCAGTGATACTGAAAGCAAATTTTTCTGCCATCCTGTTTACAAAATACTGTTGTCCCAGAGCTGGAAGGAATTGAGCAGCAGGAACTGTTGCTTCACTGACTTTCCTGCCTTCTAGGGCATCACCAACGTTTCTATCCATTCTGCTCTTCTTTCTTACCACCTCCTCTACCTGCTTCTCTGATCTCTCTGCAAATCTTCATACCAGCAGGAGCCAGCAAAGCACATCCAAGCCTTGAAGGTATCTTTTGATTTGGGGAGTGCCAGCATTTAATGTGGAGAGGCCTCTGAGGTGAACTGTGCCTCGACAGAAACAGCCCTACCAATCCCTGACAGCCATCCTGGCTGGGAGGGAGCAGCGAGTGGGGGTCACTGGGACTGTGTCTGGCTGAAGGAAAGGGGAAAGAGGAAAAGATGAGAAATGGAAGGGCAAAAGAAAGGAAAAAGAAGATTAAGCTCAGTGTGACTGGAAACTGCCCAGCAGAGGAAGACCTGTGGGTGCTGGTCAGCAGGCAGCTGAAGATGAGCCAGGGTGTGCCCAGGTGGTCAAGAAAGCCACCAGCATCCTAGCTTGAGTCAGCAACAGTCTGGCCAGCAGGTCCTAGGAAGTGATTGTGTCTCTGTACTGGGCAGTGGTGAGGCCACACCTTGAGTACTGGGTTCGGTTTTGGGCCACTCACTCCCAAGGATATTGAGGGGCTGGAGCAGGTCCAGAGAAGGGCAAAAAAGCTGGGGAAGGATCTGGAGAACAGGGCTGGGGAGGAGCAGCTGAGGGACCTGGGGTTGCTGAGCGTGGAAGGAGGCTGAGAGGAGACCTTCTGGCTCTCTGCAGCTCCCTGAAAGGAGGTTGGAGCCAGGTGGGGTTGCTCTCTTCTCCCTAGTATCAGGAGATAGGGTGCAAAATCCTGAAATTGCACTAAGGGAGGTTTAGATTGGAGCTTAGGAAAAATTTCTTTGCTGCAAGAGTGGTCAGGCATTGGAACAGGCTGCCCAGGAAGGTGGTGGAGTCCCCATCCCTGGAGATGTCCAAGAAAACGTGGCCATGGCACTTGGGGACATGGTTTAGTGGCCATGGTGGTGTTGGGTTGATGGTTGGCCTCGATGATCTTAGAATCATTCCGGTTGTAAAAGAAGTCTAAGAGACCCCTGAGAGACCTTTTCCAATCTTAACGATTCGATGAGCCTATGACCTCCCGGGAGAGGAGGAGAAGGAGCCCGGTGCCGGGGCTGCTGATCCCGGTGCCCCCCTCAGGTCCCGCAGCCGGCGGAGCCCCGGCGGGGCGGTCCAGCACTCCTCTCCCTCCCTCCTCCGTCCCTCCCTCGCTGCTTTCCCCTCCTCTCTCTCTC
>VWZE01000016.1:56886-109743 GCA_013396675.1 Eubucco bourcierii
AAAAAAAAAAAAAAGAAAAGAAAAATAAAAGACAACAAAGAAAGGATGAAGGAGCAAAGTCTTTCTGAGCACCCAGCTGGCTTTCCACAGCGAGGAAAACAGTCCAGCTGGAGGGAATGTTGGGTGCCTGGGAAGCACAGGATTGGGCCCCAAGCCAAAATGCTTTCAAAGTAGCCTTGAAGACCTGCTTGTGTAGGAGGAACTTTGTTCGTGGTGTGTGTTGGCACTGCCAAGGTCGTAGTGAGTTGGTGTAGTTGTGGGAAACCTGCTAGGGAAGCTCCTGGGCAGTTCTTCCTGCTCGGCTCTGTGCTGTTCCCATTCAAGTGTTAGCAACACCTCCTCTGGCTCCTGTATTGTAGCTGCAGTCACCGTGGGGCAGCCAGAGCTCGAGGAATTGCTCCATCCTAGGGCCTGGATTCTGCTCTTTGTATTTTGGATTCTGCTGGGGAAAAAAAAACAACAACCAAAAAAACAACAAACCACAAAACAAACCTCCTGTGCAGTCACCCAGGCTCGGAGATCCCAGACCAGAGAATCCATGGATCCAGCACAGCTTGGTGCAAAGAAACTCCTCAGCCTCCTCCAGTCAGACTCTTAAAAACCTGAGTGGCTGATCAAATTGTGCTGCTGGGGGAGGACTTGGGTTGGAACAAGGGGTGGTCCGAGCTCTGTGCCTGTGTGCTCCCGTTAGCCCTGCAGGAGCTGTGCTTGCTGCTTCCCCAGACCTTTGTTCCTGGCGCCCGCGCTGCGCAGGGAGGGAGCTATGCGGGGTGGTGGGGGCCAGGCCTTTCCTGGGCGTAAATTAGCTGTGGTGGTTGGAGCAGAACAGCCCAACACTCTTTTTCTCCTACCAGTTGTGGAGCTGGGCTGCAACCCCTCTGCCAGCCAAAATTCCAACCCTTGGGAGATGACTTTTGGAAATGGTGTCAGGATGGGGCCCTTGCGTTGGTCGCTCTCTCAGATGTGGCTTAAACCTCTTTCTACTGTGATGGGGAGCTTGGGTGGCTTGTCCAGAGAGGAGAAAACAGCAGTCAGTTTGTGGTTTGATTTAGTTGTGGTTGTTGGGCCTGAGAGACAGTCCAAATGTTGTGTGAGGTCAGCCCCCAGCACTGGGGGTATTGCTGTGGATGCACCAGCTGGGCTGTGCGCTGTTACCTTCCCCCCCCAGAAGCCTTTTCCCTTCATGGCCAGGTGGGTTTGTGCTTGAAGATCAGTGCCATGGGTGCATGACACAGGTGTTGGGTTTTATATCCTCAAAACTGGTGCAGTGTAAAGCAGAGATTAAAAGAGGGGAAAAAGCAGCCCTTGGGTCAAGTGGATTTGTACTGCAGCAGCCAGTATGGGACCCAAACGGGGCATAAAAGGAGAAGAAACCAGCAGGAAGGATCCTGCACCGCCACGGAAAGATCCACAGCTTCAGCTCCAAAGCCTTTCCTCCTTCCCTCTTTCCACCTCTTGCTCCAGCAGCTGGGAACCTGATCCTGCGAGCTCAGCCCCGCTGCGTGGGCCGGGGCTGGATGTTTTTGTGCCAGTTTGGTAATGGATGACCAGGCAAGGCCCAGAGCCGCGCTTGGCGTCCCAGCCACCTCCCATGGCTGCCCGCGCCCTGCCCGCCGCAGAAACCCTCGTCCTGGTGGCCACTACGTTCTGGAACTGGTTTTATCTGGTTCCAGTTATGCTTGTTTTGAGTAAGCCGAGTGGTGCCAGATTCTGATCTCATTTGCACCACTGGAGTCATTCGGAGGAGCCGGTCCCAGTTTACCTCACTCTAAGTGAAAGCAGAACTGGGCCTGCTGGGAGAAGCGTTCCTGGGGGACATGGCTGCTGCCTGCCTGCAAATCAAACTCTTGGGACCCTTCCCAGAGCCTGTGAGGATTTTGCCACCAGCCTGGTGAAAGCTCTTTTCACCCAAAAAAGGAGGGGAGAGGCTGTGGCTCGATCAGATGGGGAAATGGTGCCACTGTGCCTTCCAGAGCCAGGCAGGTGCTTTGGGGAGGTGCTGTCGGCGAGTGAGGTGGTCAGGCTCTGGGGTTAGTGGTCTGTGGTGGAGGAGAAGACAACTCTTTTCCATGCTAGGTGGGAAACTGCTGCTTACAGTGGTCAGGGGATGGCTTTAGAGACAGCAGCCCAGCTGGAGAGCAGCAGCTGTCGTCACCGTGTGAGATTTTCAAAGGGGTGTCTGTGCACTTCTGGACACCCATGGTCCTCCTGCATGGCTGAAGCTGGCCCTGCTGGGTAGCTCTGCCTGCTCTGCCACAGCCAGCATGTGGGAAACACCAGCTCCAGGGGAAACACAGGAGGGAGCTGAACCTTCTTCAGGTCCAGACATGCGAGCAAAGCCTCTGGCTGAAGGGCTGCTCACAGCTGGCTTTGAGAATGCCTCTTTCTCATCCTCTCTCCACTACCACCTACCACTGGGGACTGCTGGAGCCCAGGCATGTGGCAGGCTGCTCTGTCCTTGTCCAGGCTCTGACAATGACCCTCCATGCTCTCCTTTTTCCCCAATTTACTGAGGCACCCCAGCCCTGCTGCTCCCCAGAACTGTCAGCTGCTGGAGGCTTGTTTTCCAGATCCCCATCACAGCTGAGCCTTGCTCCTGTCCTACTTGTCCTGCTGCTTTTAGGGGCTGTGGAACCCCTCAGTCTGAGCAGGTGCTTGGAGAATCACACAATTGTTTGGTTTGGGAAAGACCTCTAAGATCACTGAGTCAGGGAGGGTGGTGTGGGGCCAGGCTGTGTTCTGATGCTTTTGGTTGATGCATTTCCCTGGCTGTGGTTGTTCTTAATGCTGAAGAGATGGAGCAATTGAAAGAAATTACCAGAAACTGTTTATGTTACTCTTACCTCCTCCATGGGCCATTGGTGGGTCCCTTTTGCAGCAGGATCCCATCTAAGCCTATCTAAGTCCATAGGTAGCTTTCCAGTGACTTTTATTTAAGTAAAGGAGCTTGGGGGGTTTTAAAATTTTGTTTGTTTGTTTGTTTTAGCAGCACCAAATGAGTTGCTGGAGTGCTCAGTGCACAATCACAGAGCCAGATTTCAACTCCCAATGTATCACAGGATCCCAGGCTCACAGGATGTCAGGGGTAGGAAGGGACCCATCCAGTCCAACCCCCCTGCCAGAGCAGCACCAGACAATCCAGCTCAGGGCACACAGGAACACATCCAGACAGGCCTTGAAAGGCTCCAGAGAAGGAGACTCCACAAACTCTCTGGGCAGCCTGTGCCAGGGGTCTGGGACCCTGACAGTCAGGAAGTTCCCCCTTGTGTTGAGCTGGAACCTCCTGTGCTGCAGCTTCCATCCAGTGCTGCTTTCCTATCCCAGGCAGCAGTGAGCAGAGCCTGTGCCCCCCCTCCTGACCCCCAGCCCTCAGATAGTTATAAACATTTATTAGATCCCCTCTCAGTCTTCTCTTCTGCAGACTAAGCAGCCCCAGGTCCCTCAGTCTCTCCTCACCAGGCAGTGCTCAGTCCCCTCAGCATCCTCACAGCCCTCCCTTGGACCCTCTCCAGCAGATCCCTGTCCCTCTTCAACTGGAGAGCCCAAAACTGGGATATCAAATTGTTTGAAATCATGGCCAAAGCATGGAAGAGAAAAGGCTTTTTAAAACCATGCTGCTCTGATTTGCTCTGTTTCTGCTTTATTTCTGTGAATCACCCAACCATGCTGGAGTGGAAATTAATACGTTACGGAAAGGGAAGCTCTAACAGCTCCTGAAAAAGAGCAGAGACAGGCAGAAGCACATTGAGAAGTGACACAGCTTTTGCTCCATTATCAAGGAGTTTTTAGGATGGGGTTTCCTGCACTTTAAATATCAAATGTTGTATGCTGCTGTAGTTTCTTTAGAGATTTTGCAGCTCAGCAAAGCAAGACAGGCACTGGAATGAGCTGCCCAGGGAGGTGGTTGAGTCACCGACTGGATGTGTTTAAAGGTCATTTGGATGTGGTGCTTGGGGATATGGTTTAGGGTGAGCCTTGTAGAGTAGGGTTCTGGGTTGGACTTGGTGATCCAGAGGGGCTTTGCCAACCTGAATGTTTCTGTGGTTGTGTGAAGACTTGAAGCTCTCAGCTGAGGGGAGAGTTCTGTGTTTGGTTAAGCACTCCTCTGGCCTGCTGTCATGAAGAGTCACCTCTAGGCATCTTCAGTGCTCCTCCCTCTCGCTGGTGATATCCTTGTGACAGCAACCACAGAATGGTTTGGGTTGGAAGGGTCCTTAAAGATCATCCAGTTCCAGCCCTTTGCTATGGGCAGGGACACCTCCCACCAGCCCAGGAGCTCAAGGTTTTGTCCAACCTGGCCTTGATCGCCTCTAGGGAGGGGGCAGCCACAACCTCCCTGGGTAACCTGTTCCAGTGCCTCCCCACCCTCACTCTGAACAATTTCTTCTTCATCTCCAGTCTCAATCTCCCCTCTTCCAGCTCTTCATCCTGTCACACCCTTGTCAAAAGTCACTCCCCAGCTCTCCTGCAGCCCCTTCAGGTACTGGAAGGATACTCTAAGCTCTCCCTGGAGCCTTCTTTCTCCAAGCTGAACAACCCCAATTCTCCCAACCTGTCCCCATAGCAGGGATGCTTCAGCCTTAATCAGTTTCATTTCGGCTGTTTGAGGCACAACAGCAGTCTCCAGAGAACGTTGTGCTTTGTATTTATTTGTTCTTGCAGCCAAATTCAAGCCATGTCAGGTTTTAGCTAAATGCAGATGTCAGCAAAGGGAGAGAAGTGTTGAATAAGGACAGGCAGTGAATAAAAGCTGTTGTTTTGATAGGTTTTTTTGTTCAGTACAAAGTGACTCTTCAGGTTTTCACAGTTTAAACTTTTTTCTTTTTTTTTCTTTTTTTTCTTTTTTCTTTTTTTGTCTTTTTTTTTTTTTTTTGGTGTTGTTAATTTTTCCTTTTATTTTTTATTTTTTNTGCTGATAATTTTGCCTTTTAATATTTACTTTTTGTTCCACATAAGCAAATATTAGGATCATAGAATTGGTTTAGTTGGAAAAGACCTTTTAAAATCATTGAGTCCCACAGTCAACCTGAGACCACCACCATGGCCACTAAACCATGTCCCCAAGTGCCATGTCCACAGGTTTTTTGAATCCCTCCAGGAATGGGGACTCCACCACCTCCCTGGGCAGCATGTTCCAGTTCTGAGCATTTGAGTTGGGATCCCTAAGAGGCAATTCCCTGTGGTATTTGGAAGCTGATGTATGAATCCTGTGTCTGAGGAGAGCCATGTCCTGGTTCTTTCTGAGACAGGTACATGTTCCTTTCCCACTGCCACCAAATCAGCCACTTACTGTGCCTCTGCTTCCTTTCAGGTGCCTAAACAATCAGTTGGCTTTCAGCATTTAGCTCCTGGCCATCTCCAGGAGCTCAGGAGAGATCCCACCCCACTCCTTGGAGAGCTTTTTCTTCTCCAGGCAGCAACCCTCCCACCTTGCCCTGCAGCACAGTGTCCTTGGGTGACTCCCCCACCACACAGCCATACCCTGGCCTGACTCCCACCTTCCCTGCATTTCCCTCAAGCACCTTCCCATCGAGGAATGTGCTCTGCATCGTGTGGGGCAAGGGCTGCTGGCAGCCATCTCTCTCCTTCTGCCCCAGCAGCCTCTTCTCTCAAAGTCTGACATTCCAAAGTCCTCCCTCTGCTTCTCCCCCCTCCACACCCATCAGCTCACTGCTTCCCCTCTCTCTGCTCCTACAAGCAGGGAAACTGAGGCACAGAGCAGTGCACTCAGCAGCACATCTCTGGGGCCTCCTCTGCTTTCCTCAGCAGAATGGCACAAATCTCTGGTTGAACACAAAGGCAGGACCTGGCCCTGCTGTGCTTCACATCTAACACCAGCTTGGCAGCTCAGTGTGGTGTAGCTTGAGAGCCAGGCTGGGTGGAAATCCAGCTCCATCAGGCAGGACAGGCAGGCAGGAGAGGAAGGTGGAGATCCCAGCTCTGCTGGGTAGGAAGCCAGCTCCATCAGGCAGGACAGGCAGGCAAGTGGAGATCCCAGCTCTGCTGGGTAGGAATCCAGCTCCATCAGGCAGGACAGGCAGGCAGGAGAGGAAGGTGGAGATCCCAGCTCTGCTGGGTAGGAAGCCAGCTCCATCAGGCAGGACAGGCAGGCAAGTGGAGATCCCAGCTCTGCTGGGTAGGAATCCAGCTCCATCAGGCAGGACAGGCAGGCAGGAGAGGAAGGTGGAGATCCCAGCTCTGCTGGGTAGGAAGCCAGCTCCATCAGGCAGGACAGGCAGGCAAGTGGAGATCCCAGCTCTGCTGGGTAGGAATCCAGCTCCATCAGGCAGGACAGGCAGGCAGGAGAAGGTGGAGATCCCAGCTGTCATCCAGACCAGGAGCTGAAACTTTGTGTCTGTCTGCTTGAGATGTCATGCATAGAACCATTGAATCATTCAGGTGGGAAAAGACCTCTAAGATCATCAAGTCCAACCAGCAGCCCAACATCACCATCACCTTGTGTGCACCTCACACGAAGATTTGAACCCCTGACTGGGCTCAGGCCATTCCTCAGCTTCATGGCTCATTTTCCATAGCTGCAGTGAGGAGCTGACACTGTTCCTGTGCTGCACTCACAGGCTTGGAGCCTTGGCTAAGCAGCATTTGTAAAGCTCCAGGCTTCTTTGTCTCTCAGAAGCTGAGATGCTGTGTGTGTGGCCGTGAGCACAACCTACCTGTGTCTGTGGTTTTCTGAGTTTGGCAAACCTGCAAGATGCTGGATAAGAAAAAAACACCTATAAATAGATTAAACTGCTGATGAAATGCTCTCCACGTCCACCTGCAGGCTTCTCTTGTATTATGGTGTAAACTTCCCTCTGGAAAAAGAAGGTAAAACTGATTAGATCTGTTTTATTTTCCTCCAGAAAGTGTTTGCTTTCCAAGTGGCTGGGAACAGCTGTGGGCTGGGTGGTGGGAATGTGGCCTCCGAGGTAATTCCCCTGATTGTCCTCCGGCCTCTGGAACCACGTAGATTTCCCCAGCTGCTTCCAGCCTTTGGCAGGGACTCTCCTGCCTGTGGGACTCTTGAAGGACTGCTGGGGTGGGAGAAAGGAGCTCTTCCAGGTGATCCAAACCATCAGATTCATCCATTTGTAGAATGGTTTGGGATGGAGGCAGTCTTGAAGCTCATCCAGTTCGAAACCCCTGCCATGGGCAGAGACACCTCCCCCTAGCCCAGGTTGCTCAAGGCCTTATCCAGCCTGGTCTTGAACACCTCCAGGGAGGAGGCATCCAGAGCCTGCCTGGGCAACCTGTGCCAGTGTCTCCCCACCCTCACTGTCAAGAATTTCTTGCTCATCTCCAGTCTCAGTCTCCCCTCTCCCAGCTCAAAGCCAATGTCCCTCATCCTGTCACTCCGAGGCCTTGTCAAAAGTCCCTCCCCAGCAATCCTGTATGCCCCTTCAGGCACTGGAAGGCTGCTCTGAGGTCTCCCTGGGAAACCTGTTGCATTGTCTTACCACCTTCACTGTAAAGAATTTCTGTCTCCAAACTGGGCTCTCTGGAGGCTCAGCCATCAGCAGGACTCTTTCCAGGCTCTCCAAGCCTGGCAGAGAAGCTGAGCTGGTACAGCTGATACCCACCACCCTTGGCCATTTTGCCCCTCAGCTCCCTGGGCATGGAGACAACCTGGAAAAGGGCTCTGGGGCAGCTCAGCACAAGGCTGCAGCTGCAAGTTGTTTGTCTCTGGAGTCTGGGATGTGCCAGGCTCAAGGGCTGAGTCATTTGATTTCTCCAGTGTGTGTGTGCTGGTGGAGGAGGAAGCTGCCCCACGGTTCCCTGCTGAGGGAGAGGGGGGAGACCCTCACTGGCTGCGGCTCTGCTGGAACTGAGCTGAACTTTCTGCTTGAAGAGCTTTGACTAGCAGGGGAAGGGGGGTGGGGTGGGAACCCCAACAAAAAAAAACCAACAAACAAGTGCTTTGGTTGTGGAGAAGAGAAAGAAGCCCCTGTGTGTGGGGAAGTGCAGGCCAGGGCTGGGGTCAGCGACGGGGAGCACACACTTGTTCCTTTCGGGGCTGCAACGTGTAATTTAGCTTGTCAGGGAGGAATGTGCTCAATGCCTTGCTTTAATCCAGGGTTTGCAGACCTGCTTGGGTGCCTCATCTTCCTTTTTCCCTTCCTTCCCTTCCCAGCTGGGTCTGGGTTGGGGGGGTGGGGGGGTGGGGAGCAGGAACACGGTGCTTTTGTCTCTTAGCCTGTGGCTGCTGTCAGATGAATGGTTTTAGTGGCAGCTCTGCTCGCATGACTGGGTTGGACTCTGCCAGCCAACTCTGCAGCCTGCTTCCAGCTCCAGCTCCCTCCCAAACTCAGCTGCATCAGATGTTTTCCTAGGCACTGGTGTAAACCTCCTTACCTCGACTAGAAATGTTGCCCTGAGGCTTCCAGGGTGTTCCTGGGGGAGGGCAAACACTGTGTGGATGTGGCCCGTGGGCTACTCAAGGCTTAACATCAAGGCCAGTGCTCAGCACCCTGGAGGACATGGAGCTGTTGGTGAGGGACTAGAGGAGGCCATGAAGATGGTTGGAAGGGATGGAGCACCTCCCCTATGGGGACAGGCTGGGAGAGTTGGGGATGTTCAGCCTCCAGGGAGACCTTAGAGAAGCCTTCCAGTACCTGAAAGGGCTACAGGAGAGTGAGTTTTGACATGGGCTGGGAGTGACAGGACAAAGGACAATGTCACTGAGATGGAAAAGAGGAGATTGAGACTGGAGATGAGGAAGAAATTCTTTCCAGCAAGGGTAGTGAGACACTGGCACAGGTTGCCCAGGGAAGTTGGGGATGCCCCCTCCCTGGAGGTGTTCAAAGCCAGGTTGGATGAGGCCTTGAGCAACCTGGGCTAGTGGAAGCTGCCCCTGCCCATAGCAGGGGGGTTGGAACTGGATGATCTTTAAGGTCTCTTCCAACCTAACTCATTCTCTGATCCTCTGAAGAACTGAGGTAGAGCTGTAGTTGCTCCAGCAATGTAGAGGTACCCAGACCTCTGCTCACCTATTGCCTCTCTGCAAACTCTCCCAGTGGCCGTGATGCTCGGGGGCCCTGATTACCAAGACACCCCTGCTGAGGAAAGGAGAGGGCTCAGCCATCTGGCAAAGTGCTTTCCTGACCCCAGGCCATGTGCTGTAGCAGAGCACAACCTCACACATCTTCCTCTTGCTATCGGAGCGAGACAGAGCAGCCCAGATGCTCAGAGATGATCCTTCAAGCCTCTGGCAACGAGTCTGCTGTGAGCAGAAACACCTCCAGCAAAGCAAAGGTCCCAGGGAAGCAGAGCTGTCAACACAGACACTAATGTCTGTCTCTGCTGCAGGGTAGAGGCACATCAGAAACCCGGAAAACCCCCCAGCCACCACCTTTCTTTGGCAAGAAAGAAACGGCTCTTCAGTCGGGCATGTGGAACTGAACTTGTGTCCTGACTCCAGAGGAATTTCAGCTGCTCCCTAGGGGGCTGTGATTGCTCTTTGGGTCACATCCCAGCTCTGATCTCGGACTTGCCTTTGGGAGCAGGATTCCTCAGCAGGGAGCTGCTGGCATTTGAAGAATGAGTGATGCTGGTTTCAGAAAAGCAAGCAAACCAAGAGAGAGAGTGTGTGTGTGTGTGGAGCTTACCCCTGCTCTTGTGAGCAGAACCTGCAGATTTTCCCCTCTGGAGTGGAGAAAAAGAATTCAGGGAGCAGAAGTAAACCTTAAGAGTTGTCTTCAGGAGCACTGTATTTAACCACGTTGATCTCATTAGTTATTCAACTCCAATTAGTGCAAATTTAAGGGCTAAACCCCTCTGCTTGTCTCCAAACCAAGAGCTGCAGAGCCCAATTTATGCAGGTACCTTCACCAAGGACCTGTGGGATTCACAGGGAGGATTAGGAAGCCAGGGCTATAAAGGTGGTGCTGTGCTGAACCGTTGTGGTTCCTCCATCACCAGGAAATAAGAACATTTAGCAGAGACTCCACCTTGTTCCTCTAGAGATCCTGGGGCCAGGGAAGGAGGGTGCTGGCTGCCCTGGCATGGAGGGTGGGATGGGGAAGCTTCTCTGTCTCTTGATTCAGATCCAAGGGGGTTGGATTTGGTGAAGGGGTTACAGATCAAACTCCTCTGCCCCATAATGACCTTAAAACACCTGAGCCAGAGCTGTGAGAGCTGCTTAGCAGGCCGATTAGATAACCAGGGTGGTCCTCCAGCTGAGGATGTGGTGGTGAAGATGGTGCAGAGACTGAGCAGGCAGCCAACACCCAGCTGGGAGTCCCCAGGGCAGAGCTGCTTGGGTCACCAGCGCCTGATAAACAAGACAATTTTCCTCTCCTTTCCCAGCAAGTGTTAGAGGGCCAGGCCCAGGAGCCATGGGAATCAACAGGAGTCTTTCCAGTGTGGGCTTTGGATCCTGCTCTAGACAAACAAACAGAAGGCAGTAACAAATACCCTGCCTCTCGGATGCCTTTCGGAGCACTAACGTCTGCCTCTCGCTCTTGACTCCATCCAAACCCCACAAAGGAAAATAATGTCCCTCTGATGCTTTTCCATCTGCCTTTCCCCAGTGGCTGGGAGGGCTGGAGCAGGCACCTTGGCTCGGGAATCCTGCGTGGGATTCCTCCAGGGGCGGTGAGTAACCTCCTCTGCTGACCACCTCGGAGAGGGAGGCTTGTTCCTGGGCTCCCCCCTTGTCCGCAGACCGAGTTCCGTCCTCAGAGTGTCCCTGCGCTGGCTTTGGGTGGCTCTAGGACAAATAGAAGCTGTGTTGCTCTTCCCTGCGGGTGTCTCACCTCCGGGGGGGGGGGGGGGGTGGGGGTGCCACCTCTCTCTGNGGGGGGGTTTGAGGTTTCCACCTCTTGCTGCTGCCTTGCAGCGACACCTGCTGCACGTTTCCAAGAGTTTTCCTGCCGGGAATGCTGCTTCTGCTCCAGGGAGCCTTGCAGCAAGACCGCCTTTGCTTTTTGAGGGGTGAGAAAAAGGGCTTGGGGAAGTGGTTCTTGAAAAGCTGGACGCGAACTGGCACTGAGCACTCCCAGCCAGAGCCAACCTGTGCCCTGGGAAGGGATTCTGCCCCTCTGCTGAGCTCTGCTGAGACTCCCCCTGCAGTGCTGGGGTGGCTCTGGAGTGCTCAGCTCAGCACAGACAGGGACCTGTTGGAGCAGGGCCAGAGGAGGCCACAGCAGTGCTGGCAGGGCTGGAAGGGCTCTGCTGTGAGGCCAGGCTGAGAGAGTTGTGCTTGGGCAGCCTGGAGAGGAGAAGGCTCCAGGAGACTTTCTGGTGGCCTTGCAGTGCTTCAGGGAGCTATCAGCAAGTTGGGGACAGAGTTTTTCTCAGGGCTTGTTGTGACAGGCCAAGGGGTGATGGATAGAAATATGTAAGGGGTAGGTGCCAGGAGGCTGGAGCCAGGCTCTGCTGGGTGATGCCCAGAGCCAGGACAAGGAGAAATGGGTGGAAGTTGAGGTATAGGAGGTTCCATGTGAACCTGAGGAGGAATTTTTTCACTGTGAGGGTGACAGAGCACTGGAACAGGCTGCCCAGGGAGGTTGTGGAGTCTCCCTCTCTAGAGAGGGATCAGAATGTGTTCCAGTGTGATCTGCTCTGGGTGGTCCTGCTCTGGCAGAGGAGCTGGACCAGATGATCTTTTCAGGTCCCTTCCAGCCCCTGACATTCTATGTTTTTATGATAAAAGAAGGAGATTGAGAGTGGAGAGAAGGGAGAAATGTTTGACCCTGAGGGTAGGGAGAACCTGGTCCAGGTTGCCCAGAGAGGTGGGAGCTGCCCCTTCCCTGGGAACATTCCAGGTCAGATCTGGACTGTAAGCACCCTGCTCAAGTTGGGGATGTCCCTGCTGACTGAAGGAGGAGTTGGGCTGGTGACCTTTAAATGTCCCTTTCAAACCATTCCATCATTCTATGAAGTCTGCTCCTTCCTCAGATAAAAACATTCCTGTGCTCTGCAGCTTCTCCAACCTGGCTTGGCCTGTGGTGGTGACACTTTTTGTTTTCCAGACTTCTCCTAGCCCAGGCTTGGGTGGGAAATGCTGAGGAACCTGCTGTTGCTGCTGGCACAAAGCTTGGGAGCGTACCCTGGGTGTCTGCCTGCCCCAGAGCTGGGCTGGAAGAGGCAGAGCAGTGTGCCCACTTCTGTGTGGTATTTTGGGGAGCCCTCATGGAACTCCCTCTACGTGAGGACCTCTCTGTGCTTGTCACAGCTGAGGGCTGCCGTGAGACTGGAGCAATGAGTCCATCGCTCTGTTTCCTGCTGATGCTTTGCTCTCTGTCTCCAGCTGTAGGGTTTGGGCAGAGCTGGCCATGATGCTATGGTTGGTGGTTGGTGCCCTCTTCCCAGCACTGCTCCTGGCTGCACCCCCCCCCATAAACAAGCTCGCCCTCTTCCCGGACAAGAGTGCCTGGTGCGAGGCCAAGAACATCACCCAGATCGTGGGGCACAGCGGCTGCGAGTCCAAGTCCATCCAGAACAGGTACAGACCCGTGCCCAGGGCAGGGCTGGGGCCAGCTGCTTCCCTCCAGAGGGGATCTGATTAATGTGCATAAACATCTGGAGGGTGGGGGGCAAGAAGAGGGGACCAGGCTCTTCTCAGTGCTGGGCACGGGCACTGCGTGCAAACTGGAACCCAGGAGGTTCCACCTCAACATGAGGAGAAACTGCTTTGGTGTGAGGGTAGTGGAGGCCTGGAGCAGGCTGCCCAGAGAGGTTGTGGAGCTCTCCTTGTCTGGAGAGCTTCCAACCACCTCTGGCCATTGTGATCCTGGGCAAGCTGCTGTGAGTGCCCTGCTTTAGCAAAGGGTTGGACTGGATGATCTCCAGAGTTCCCTCCCAGCCCCTACCGTTCTATGATTCTGTGATTTGCTGATGACACCAGAGTGGCTTTGGGGCTGTCACTTCATAAGAAGCCAGGCACAGCCTCTGCCCAGCTGCTTGCTGTCTGTCTTGGTGGAAGGTCAGCTCTGCCTTCACTGGGAAGAGCAGGGACCCCTCCCTGAGCACACCCCCCCCCTTTCTGTTGTCTCTGCAGGGCCTGTCTGGGGCAGTGTTTCAGCTACAGCGTCCCCAACACCTTCCCTCAGTCCACAGAGTCCCTGGTTCACTGTGACTCCTGCATGCCAGCCCAGTCCATGTGGGAAATCGTGAGTATGCTGCCTGCTCCTGCTGCTTCCTGCCCAGCCTGGCCCAGGGGCTCGCAGCTCTCCTCTGCCCCCACATCAGGGCAAGTCCTTCTCCTTTCCCGAGCTTTCCTCTCTCTTAGGTTCCTTCCAGGATGTCTCTCACGTGTCTGTACCCTGACTGGAGATGCCTGTCTGGAGGGGGCTGCTGCACAACGTGCCTGAGGCTGCATTTCTCACTCTGCAGCAGCATCCCTGTCAGTCCCTGCCTTATTCATCCCTGTGCTCATCCCTCTGCCTGTTCTCTGCCTTTCTCATCTCCTCCCACTTGAGAGTTTTTGCCTTCTCACATGTCCAGATGTCCTTCCCACAGCCCATCTGCCAGTCACCCTCAGGCTTTGCTGTTTCATGCCACCACTGATCCTGGCAGAGCCATAAACCCTGCCTTGGGGGCAAGCTTGGGCACCCAGGCACCTGGGTTCTGCTCTCTGCTCTGCTTGCAGCTCAGACCTTTGGGTAGATGCTTTAGTCCAAGCTATCTGAGATGCTCAGCAGCCATCAGTATTCCTATGCTGACAGTGCCTGGGAGCAGTGTCCTCCTTGACTTGGAGCATTGTGATGTTGCAAGGCATTCCCAGAGACCTCTTGACTGGGGAGGTTTGTCTGTGTGGGCAGCAAACGATCCCTTCTGCCATAAACACCCCAGCTCAAAAGACCAACCCTGTCCTGGGCTGTCTGTGGCCAGCAGTCAAGGGAGGTGATTGTGCCCCTCTGCCCTGCTCTGCTGAGACCTCAGCTGCAGCACTGCCTCCAGTTCTGACACAACAAGGAGAGAGTTTAGAGGAAGGTCACAAAGATGATCAGAGGGCTGGAGAACCTCCTCTGTGGGGACAGGCTGAGACAGTTGGAGCTGTTCAGCCTGGAGAAGAGAAGGCTCCAGAGGGACCTTAGAGCAGCCTTACAGTACATGAAGGGGGCTGCAGGAGAACTGGAGAGGGACTTTTGACAAGGGTTTGGAGTGACAGGTTGAGGGGGAATGGATTGAGATTAGAGCAGGGGGTTGGAGATGAGGAAGAAATTCTTTCCAGCAAGAGTAATGAGACACTAGAACAAGTTGCTCAGAAAAGTGGACTCCTCATCCCTGGAAGTGTTTAAGACCAGGCTGGAAGAGGCTTTGAGCACCCTGCTCTAGTGGGAGGTGTCCCTGCCTGTGGCAGGAGGGTTGGAACTGGCTGATATTTAAGGTCCCCATTCTGTGATCCTATGACAGTTCTAACTCTGCATGTCCTCATTGTGTCCCCTTCCTCTGCCCAGGTGACACTGGACTGCCCAGGCAACGAGGAGATCCCCA
Source organism: Eubucco bourcierii (assembly GCA_013396675.1). NCBI lineage: Eukaryota > Metazoa > Chordata > Aves > Piciformes > Ramphastidae > Eubucco > Eubucco bourcierii. The sequence continues at coordinate 71,326 of VWZE01000016.1, forward strand.
GGGTTGACAAGCTGGTGGAGAAGATCCTTCACTGTAGCTGCCAGGCTTGTGGGAAGGAGCCCAGCCACGAGGGAGCCCTCTTCAACGTCTACCTGAACACGGAGGAGAACATGCCCGCCGAGGGGCCCAGCCCCCATCACTATGCCCACCACCAGCAGGAGGTGGAAGAACCTCCTGCCTCCAGCCACCACCATCACGAGGAGGAGGGCGAGGAGTGACCTGGCCCTTGTGGACTGTCCCTGTGGCTGTGTACCAGGGAGAGGGACAGGGCTTTGGGGAGGGAGGGGGGTGGTGGAGTCTTTCCTGTCTAGTAGCTACCCTCACGCTTTGCTCCACCACATCCCCGGGGCTGGAGGAACCTTCTGAGGCACGAGCAGGGCTGCAGGGTGGACGTGGGGCTTGGAGCTGCAGGGTGAGACAGGAGGGCTGCAAACAGACTTGCACATCATAGTTCTAATATATTTGAGAGGAGCAGGACCTGCCTGAGGGGCTGGCTGGGAGCAGGAGCTGGGCTGAGCTCCCCAGGGCTCAGCTGCAGGCTCCTCGACCTGCTGTGGAGCCCTTGCTGGCTCCTTCTGGGTTTCTCTCTTGTCCTCTCTAGGGTGGAGGAAGAAGGGCTGCAGCCTCTCAACCCTTCCACACCTCTCTGCTGGGGTGTGTGGGACTGACAGGATCCCTTCTTCTCCCTGCCTGGGGACATGTGGGCTCAGTGTGGACAGGCTGTTCCTCCTGGCACCATCTGGACCTTCATTCATCCCCAACCCCCTGGATCTGGTAGCTCTTGGGAAGTGTTTTGCCTCAGGATGTGGCTCAGGGACTGTGTGCCTGAAGTTGCTGGGAGCTTGGTGGAGAGAGAGCCCTCACCTTGCTGGTCCTCAGAGACACCACATAGCCACCTGGGGCTGAGGGAGCTGAATCATGGGGTGGGGGCTTCACATCCTGTGGCCCACAGGGGAGGGCTAAGAGCAGGCTTGCCCTGGGCTGCCCTGGGTGGGAGCCAGCCCCTCTCCCCCTCACCCTGCTGCACTTTATTGGTGGTGGAGGGAGAAGGGGGCTGAGGGCTGGGATGCAGATGTCCCCTGATGCAGGGGGTGTGGGGAGGCTTGGGGTGAGGGGACAGCCCTGGGCCCCCTCCTGCTACCCCTTTCTCTCTGCTGTATAAAGCTGATTTCTTTGGCGCTGTCCTGACAAGAGCTTCCAGAGCTTGTAATCGATGCCTCCCCCTCCTTTTTACAAGGTTTGGTTGGGTTGTTTTGGTTTTGTTCTTAAATAAATTAGTTGTGGTTCCACTTCCCAGGGCTCTGGTGCCTCTCTGGGCTCTTGGCAGCAGGTAGGCACCCCGGTGCTGGAGACTCCAGGACACCAGAGGAGACAGCAGCACAGGAGGGTGCAGGGGATGGGACTGGGATGTTCCCTTTAGTTTTCTGCTTTCCATCTGGGAGGAGGAGGAGAGAGAGCTGCTAAAAACTTCCTTGCTGTGAGAGTGCTGGAGGCCTGGAGCAGGCTGCCCAGAGAAGTTGTGGAGTTTCCTTCTCTGGAGACTTTCAAGACCCATCTGGATGCGTTCCTGTGTGAGCTGCCCTAGGGGATCCTGCTCTGGCAGGGGGGTTGGACTGAATGATCTGTGGAGGTCCCTTCCAACCCCTCCCATGCTGTGATTCTAAAGGGTCTGCACCAACCCCAGACACTGCACATCTGTGGGCTGCATGTGGATGGAGCCTGCACACCAGCTGTGCCCAGGCATGTGTGGACTCGAGGGTTCATCTTGCCGCAGCCTGGAGCTTTCAGCGGGTCCTTCCCACTGGTGTGGGTAGGAAGTGTGTGGGGTCCCCCCGCGGTGTCACGCAACCTTTATCGGCTCTGTCGCCACTAGGTGACGCCCTTGGCCCAGCAGCCAGATGTTGGTGGCCTCCAGGAGTGCTCTGCAGAGGAGGAAGGCGAGCCTGGACACGGACATCCCTTTGTGAGTGAGGAGGGGACCCAAGTGCCTTGGCTGCAAACCAGCAGGCTCTTTCCCAGGGTGTTTCTGGGCGTGTGACCTGCCCTAGGTGACCCTGCTTTGGTTGGACTTGGTGATCTCCATTGATCCCTTCCAACCTCTACCACTCCAGGATTCCAGTCCCTAACCGTCTGTGATTCTATGATCAAGCACTCCCTGGGCAGGGCACAGCTTGGCTCTGCAGACAGCCAGTCCCACTGCTGCCTGGCCACTCAGCATGGCTGTGCCCTCAATGACCATCAGATGATGCTCCCTTGTCTCAGCCCAACCCTGGGGAAGGTCCAGCTGCTCCTGGAGGGGCAGGAGGCTTTGCTGGGCAAGCAGGAAGCTCTTACTGCCCCTTGCTTCAAGTCCTGGGCTCTGGGGGCTCTGCCCAAGTTTGGAGAGCAGCTTTTCAGGTGGTGAATGGAAGGAAGAGAAGGAACCCTGGCAGGGATGGAGGTGTCCTGTGCATTAAGAGAATGCTTTCAGGCTGTGAATCATAGAATCATAGAATGGGAAGGTTGGAAGGGACCTCAAGGATCATCTAGTTCCAACCCTCTGCCATAGGCAGGGACACCTCCCACTAGTACAGGTCACTCAAGGCCTCGTCCAACCTGGCCTTGAACACCTCCAGTGAAGTGTCTTCCTAAGGAAAGGAGCTTCACCAGAGAGGCAGGAGAAGGTGGAGAAGCTCTCTTTGTCACCAGCCACCATCATGTGGCCCTTTCATTGGTGTACAGTGGAAACAGGAGCAGGATCTGGCAGAGGAACTGTTCCTGGACATTCCAGGAGCTGCAGCTGCAGGCGTTTGGAGCAGGATGTCTCCACCTCCCTTCCACACAATCTGAGCTGGTGGAGGCAGGCAGCTGAGGGCTGTTTTGGAGGTGAATGCCAAAATACTTCAGAGGTAGCTAGCCAGGCTCTGCCCATCCCAGCTAAAAGATGGAATCAGGTCCAGAGAGTGGACTGGAGGCTGAGTTAAGCCCTGGACTCCCTGAACGTCCTCACCAAGGTCTCTCAGCCCCTTCAATTTCACTGACTCTGACCCACCAGCTTGTTCTTTGTCCTGCTAATGTTTGGGTGGTTGCTGACAACCTGGTTTTGCTTTCCTTGCTAGTGGTACTGCAGAGCAGAGCTGGTGGAAGCCATAATCCCCTGCAGATGTGTCCAGGAATGCAGCACAGGGGAGAGAGCAGAGAGAGGCCAGGAGAGCTGCTGCAGCAGAGAGGCTTCTGCAGGGCCATGGGAGCGTTTGGACCTCATTTTTAAGGCAGGTTTTAATGGTTTGAAATTCAAAATGGGAGGTTTAGGCTTAGATGTAAAGAAGACACTTTGATAATGAGGGAGGTGAGAGCCTGGCCCAGGTTGCCCTATCTCTGGAACCCTTCCAGGGTCAGGTTGTTTGGGGTTCTGAGCAGCCTGCTGTAGTTGCAGGTGTCCCTGCTGACTCCAGGGGGTTGGACTGGATGAGCTTTGAGGATCCCTTCCAACCTGATGCATTCTGTGATAGATGACCTTTAAAGGTCCCTTCCCACCCAGACTGTTTGGCAAAACATCACAAAACCTCCCACATCCCTACTTGAGAAGGACACAAGGCTGAGAGACCTGGGAGAAGAAGAGGCTGAGGGGGAGGATTTTATTAATGCTTACAAATGTCTAAGGGGTGGGGGTCAGGAAGATGGAGCCAGACCCTTCTCAGTGGTCCCCAGTGACAGGACAAGAGGTAGTGGACACAAACTTGAACATAAGAACTTCCATCTAAACATGAGTGAGAACTTTACTGTGAGGGTGGCAGAGCACTGGAGCAGGCTGCCCAGAGAGGTTGTGGAGTCTCCATCTCTGGAGTCTTTCCAGGCCCACCTGGATGTGTTCCTGTGCAACCTGCTTTAGGTGCTCCTGCTCTGTTGGGGGGGTTGGACTCAATAATCTCCAGAACTCCCTTACAACCCTTGCCCTTCTGTGTCTCTGATCCAACCTCCTCTTCTGGAGCAAAAGCTCTGGAGAGAAGCAGAGGAGGTGCTGAGGCTGGGGTGCAGCAGGGCTGAGCAGGAATCATGTCCTGGTGCTGCAGCACGACTTCCTTGCTCAGCTGGCATCAATCTGTGCTGGGGAGGCTGCTGCTGCTGCAGCGTGGGCTTGGGCTGGGTTTTCTTGCTTGTTCCCATCACAGATGGGCCAAGGAAGTGAAGCTTTGTGCTGGGAGAGCTCCTCTGAAGGAACCTCCTGCTGCGATCAGAGCCTCGTGTGTGTGTGCTCTGCCCCGGGCCGCCTGCCAGCACCCAGGGATGCAGAGGTGGCCTGGGGAGGTTTGGCTGGGAGCATCCAAGGAGAGATGGGTCCTGGGGAAGCAGAGGGAGGGCAGATGCTGTATGCAAGCTCCAGAGTACAAGTGACAGCAGCTGTCTGCCAGTGAGAAGCTTCCCAATGGCACGGAGCTGCTGCGTGTGGGCTGTGGCCGCACACAGAGGTGAGCCCTGCTTTGCATCTTGCCTTGCTCAGAGCCCCCAGGGTGCCTCTTCAGCCACTGAGGAAAGCAGGGCAGAGCAGTTGAAAAGGTGATGAGATGAGGTGATCTTGGTAAAGAGGCAGATTTCTGCCCCAGGGTGGGGCCCTGGACAGCAGGATGAGGCTGGTGGGGCGTGCAGCATGCACAGCTGGTGCTCACCCTCACATCCACAGCAGCATCTACCCAGGGGAAGCTTTGGAGGTGCCACGGGGAGGAAAAGAGCATCAGCTGGCCCTCTGACCTCAGGACTAGGTGCTAGGAGCACAACAGAAGCACACACATGGCTCTGGTTTGTGCTGGAGTCAGTGCCCTCAGCTCTGGCCAACTCACAACAGAAGCAGCAGCCAATTATTTTGGGGAAAAAACACTTTCTGGCAGCTGCCTGATGAAAAAAACCCAAACAGACAAATCAGTCCCTGCCAAGCAACCCTGAGCACTGGCCCTGAAAAGTGGAGGTGGTGGCAGGGGATGTCTGAGAGCACTTACAGATTCAGAAGTGTCTTCTGAACTAGAAGGGATAAAGATGACAGCAGGACTACTTGGTTCTCTCTTATCTTCTCACTCCAAGAAAGGCATTGAATGGGTCCAGAGAAGGGCAAGGAAGCTGGGGAAGGGTCTGGAGAACAGGGCTGGGGAGGAGCAGCTGAGGGACCTGGGGGTGTTGAGGCTGAGGGGAGACCTTCTGGCTCTACAGCTCCCTGAAAGGAGGCTGGAGCCAGGTGGGGGTTGCTCTTTTCTCCTAGATAAGGAGTGACAGGACAAGAGGAAATTGCCTCAAATTGCACCAGGGGGAGTTTAGATTGGACATTAGAGGAAACTTCTTCCTTGAAAGGGTTCTCAAAGACTGGAACAGGCTGCCCAGGGAGGTGGTTGAATGCCCAACCCTGCAGGAGATTTAAAAGGTGCAGAGCTGTGGTGCTGAGGGCCATGGTTTAGCCCCAGCCTTGGCAGGGTCAGAGGATGGTTGGACTGGATGATCTTGGAGGTCTTCTCCTGCCAAAATGATTCTGTGAGTCTCTGGTTCTGCCAAAGGACAAATTGCCTGAGTCCATCCAAAGGCTGCTCTGAGGTCAGCCCAAAGAACCTCGGGGTGGAGGGGCAAGACTCTTGGCTGTCCCAGCATGAGGGCAGCCATTCCCTTTGGCTTCTGCTCTCACCTTCCATCCCTGGCTGCTGGTCAAAACCAGCCAGTAAGTCCCTTCCTCACCTCTGGTTGCCTCCTGAGCAGGCAGCTGTGGGCCGTTGCCTGCACATCTTGTTGCTTTTTAATTTGGCTTTGCAAAACGTTTCTGTTCAGAAGGATGGATGGAGCCTGGTGCTCACTGCTGCCAGCTGAGCTTAGCCACAGCCCTGCCAGCCCCTGGGGCTGTGCCTGCTGGCCAAGCAAACGCGGGGGCTCTGGCCCTGGCAGGGGTGGAGGGGGGCCAGAGCATGGTGCTGGCTGTCTCTTTAAGCTGGAGAAAGGGAACTCTCCGGCTGCTACTTTGCGGAGTTTCCAGCAGACTCCCTGTTTTCATTAGCATCTCATTTCACCTCCTCCTCTCTCCCCCGCTCCCAGCCCCACCTCCTCCCAAGCAGCGTTTCTGCATCCTCCGCTGTGCATCGCAGAGCGGCAGGTAAAATTCTGGCTGGCACCTGCACCCAGCTTCACACACACCTCTGCCAAGGGAGGGGAGCCTCCTCCCGCCTGCATCTTCCTCTTCCTCAGGGCAGAGCTTGGCCGGGAGCATCCCCGCGCTCACCTCAGGGCTGCTCTGCTTCTCCTCTCTGGCTGCAGCAGCAGAGCTCAGGCAAGGAGGAGCTGAGGGGGACCGCACGGCCTCAGGGGACAGAGCTCTGCAGGCAGCTAGGCACAGCCGGGAGGGGCAAGAGCTGAGCCTCAGGGGTGCCAGAGCATCCCAGCATCCTGGAGCATCCCGGAGTCCAGAGCATCCCTGACATCCAGAGTATCCTGAGCCCAAAGCATTGCTGGAATCTGGAATATCCTGGAGTGCAAAGCATCGCCAGCACCTGGAGCATCTTGGTGTGCACAGGATCCCCAGCGCCCAGAGCATCCTGAGTTCAGAGCATCCCTGCACATCCTGTGTCCAGAGCATCATCAGCATCCAGAACACCCTGGAGTGCAGAGCATCCCTAACATCTGGAGTACCCTGGAGTGCAAGAGCATCCCTAACATCTGGAGTACCCTGGAGTGCAGAGCATCCCCACCATCTGAAGTATCCTGGGGTCCAGAACATCCCAGAACCCCGAATATACAGAGCAGCCTGGAGTCCAAGTTACTGCCCTGTCTAGCATATCCAGAGCATCAGGGCATCCAGAGCACCTCACCATCTGCAGCACCAGAGGAGCATCCCTGGCACCTCGAGCATCCCAGCTTCCAGAGCATCCTCAGTATCCAGCAGCAGTTTGCAGGGACATCCCAGCAGCGGGAGAGGAGGAAATGCCTGGCTGTGAGTAACGGGGAGGGGACCCTCGCTGCTGCTGCTGGGCTCCTGGGAATGTCACTGCCCTGAGGGCAAGTGAGGAGGGAGCGTGGGGGAAGAGCAAGAGAGGAAGAGGAGGAGAGAAGAGACGATGGACTGGGAGAGCAGGCAGAGGTGGGACTTCTCCCCCTGGAGCTGGCTCCGGCGATGATCACCTAGCAGAGGTGGGAGTGGAGAAGGTCCCCCCCCCAGCTCCAGAGCCAGCCCTACCAGCCAGCTCCTCATGGAGGGCGACCTGGGGACCCCCAACGCCAGCGTGCTGGGGGAGAACTCACTGCTGGTGGGCAGCAGCTGGCTGGCAGCTTTCCTCTGCTTCATCATCCTGCTGACCACGGCGGGGAACTTCCTCCTCATCCTCCTCATCGTCACCCAGCGCTCCCTCCGCAACACTTCCAACTACTTCCTGGTGTCCCTCTTCATGTCCGACCTGATGGTGGGGCTGGTGGTGATGCCCCCGGCCATGCTCAACCAGCTGTACGGCCGCTGGGTGCTGCAGGGGGACTTCTGCTCCCTCTGGTCCTCCTTCGACGTCATGTGCTGCAGCGCCTCCATCCTCAACCTCTGCCTCATCAGCCTGGATCGCTACCTGCTCATCATCTCCCCGCTCAAGTACAAGCTGCGGATGACCTCCTGCAGAGCCCTCTGGCTCATCCTGGCCACCTGGACCTTGGCGGCTTTGGCCTCCTTCCTGCCCATCAAGATGGGTTGGCACCAGCTGGAGTTGGAGGTTCGGCCCCCGAACGCCACCTGGCGGGGGGACGAGGAGCAGTGCAGGCTGCTGGTCAGCTTGCCCTACGCCCTGGGCGCCTCCTGCCTCACCTTCTTCCTCCCGTCTGCCGCCATCTCCTTCACCTACTGCCGCATCCTCCTGGCTGCCCGCAAGCAAGCGGTGCAGGTGGCCTCCCTGGCCTCCAACGTGGCCACCAGCACCACTGATGACACCACACTGCAGGTAAGGTGGCCACGGGGACCTTAGAATTATAGAATTGAAGGGACCCCAAAGATCGTTCAGCTCCAATCCCCCTGCCTTGGGCAGGGACACCTCACACTAGAGCAGGTTGCTCAGAGCCACATCCAGCCTGGCCTTAACAACCTCCAAGGATGAGGCTTCCACCACCTCCCTGGGCAACCTGTGCCAGTGTCTCACCAGCCTCATGGTGAAGAACTTCTTCCTAACATCCAATCTGCATCTCCCCACCTCTAGTTTTGCTCCATTCCTCCTGCTCCTATCACTACCTGACAGCCGAAAAAGTTCCTCCCCAGCTTTCCTGTAGCCCCCTTCAGATATGGGAAGGCCACAATAAGGTCTCCTCTCCAGACTGAACAGCCCCAACTCTCTCAGTCTGTCTCCATAGCTGAGCAGCTCCAGCCCTCTGCTCATCCTCATGGCCCTTCTCTGGCCACATTTCAGCATGTCCAGATCTTTCCTGTCCCAGGGGCTCTCCAGAACTTGATGCAGTACTCCAGGTGGAGTCTCACCAGAGTGGAGTAGAGGGGTAGAATCACCTCCTTCAACCTTGCTCCTTGCAGACACCCCCCCACCACCACCCTCCCCAGGATTTGGAGGGTTTCTACCTTTAGAGGGTTGGGGCTGACAAAGGGTTTTGGCAACCAGGTCACAGGGAGGGAGGTTTTTGAGCAAGCTCCAGCTCCCTGATGGCTGCTCCATGATGTCCTCCAAAGTGCTCTGTGTCTTGTCCCAGCCACGGTGTGTTTCTAAGCTGCTCAGTAGCACAGAAAACAGCAGGGGCAGAGGAAATAAATGAAGATGCAGGCAAAAATTGCTTGGCAGCACAAAACAAATTCAGCTTGGGCTCCCCTCTCCTCTCAGCATCATCCCAGAGGGTTTTCATCTTCTCTGCTTTGCCACTCATAAATCTTGGCCATGGTGGGTGTGAGGTGCATGGAAGAGAAGGAGCTGAATTAATAGCAACCACAAAATTCTGGGGAGCACCTAGCTTGGAACACCCAGCTGCTATTTTTGTTACCTGGGCTATAATGGGAACAGCAAAATGCCTCCCTCCTGGCTCCATCCCGGCTCCAAAGCCCTTCCCATGGTTACTTAGAACCCAAAACCTGGCCGAGTTCGTTTGGGATTCCTCAGGAGCAGCTAATTGCCACTAAATCTAACTGCTTTAATTCCTGCTAATTGGCTTTCCTGACCTCCCCTCCTACAGGGAAAAGGCAAACTTAATTGCTTTGAAATCCCTTCCTTGAGTTTCATCTTCTCTCTGAAGAAAGGTGGCAGCCCTCTGAGCCTGGCAGCTCTCCTGCACGTGCAGAGTTATGCCAGGCTCCCAGAAGGAAAGTGAGAATTAAGAAATAAACAGAAACTAGCACAAAATGTCCAGTTCCTCCCCATATTCCAGCTTTCTGGACTCAGCCTGCCACAGCCCTGCAGTGCAGGGGGCTTGGCTGCTCTTCCCTGCCCTAGGAAAGCAGCAGCTGCCTCCCAGTATTTCCACAGTGACCCAGCAGGTTGCTGAGAACCCCAAACTGTCTCAGGTCCAGCCAGGGAACCCTCAAGTGTCATCTTTTCAGTTGGGCTTTGCTTTCCTTTTGGGGCAGGAAGCTGGGTGGTGAGGAGGCCTTGTTCAGTTTACACAGGGAGGAGCAGCCTGCCCCAGGTCTCCAGCACCCTCACATCAAACAAGTTCAGATGGAACCTTCTGGCTTCCACTTTGTACCCATTGCCCCTTGTCCTGCCCCTGGGCACTACTGACAAGAGTCTGGCCCCAGCCTCTTGCTCCCCCACCTTTAGCTCTTGCTGAGCATTGCTCAGATCCCCTCTGGGGCTGCTCTTCCCCAGGCTCAATGCCTCCAGGGCTCTCAGCCTTTGCTCCTCACAGAGCTGCTCCAGGGCCCTCAGCATCCACTTGACTCTCTCCAGCAGTCCCTTGTCTCTCTTGAACTGGGGAGCCCAGAACTGGACCCAGATGTGGCCTCAACAGGGCAGACTAGAGAGGAGGAGAACCTCCCTGGACCTGCTCTCCACACTCTTCCTCACACACCGCAGGAGACCATTTGCCTTCTTGGCCACAAGGGCACATTGCAGTCCCACGGAGAACTTTTTGTCCACCAAATCCTTTCAAGGTTGGGAGCTTCTGTGGCTTCTTCTTCCTGACCCTGTGGGTCAGGGTCTGTGGTCTGTGGCATCCTCCTGCCCCTTACAAGAAGGGAAATAAATAAAAGGAGGTTTTGTGCAGGATCTGCAGCACCAAACACCACTGCCCTCGGGCAAGAGGCTGCTGCTGGTGCCAGGAGAACCACTTGCTGAGCACCCATCTCCCTCTGCAGGTTCCCTGTGCCCCAAGCCAGCCTGTGAGCAGTGAGAGCAGGAGGTTCACCACCAAGCACAGCAAGAAGGCACTGAAGGCCAGCCTGACACTGGGCATCCTGCTGGGCATGTTCTTCGTGGCTTGGCTCCCCTTCTTTGTCACCAACGTGGCACAGGTAAACATGCCAGGGGGTTTATGTTGGGTCCTCTAGAGGTTTTCACTTTGAATCCAGCTGGGTTCAGTATTAGGCACCTGCAGGTCTTGCTGGGAAACCTCTGGGACCAATGAGGGGAGCACTGGCAAGGAAAAACATCACCAAACTGGTTTGGGTTGGACATTTAAAGCTCATCGAGTCCAATCCCCTGCAGTCCCCCAAAAGGGACAACTGCAGCCAGAACAGGTTGCTCAGAGCCCCAAACAACCTCACCTGGACTTTCAAAAGGCAAATGTTGGCATGAGAAGGACTGGAGGGCTCTGCGGTGTGCAAAGCTGGACAGAAACCAGCACTGAGTGCTGCCAATGCAGCCCCAGCCCTGTGCTGGGCTGATCCCCAGCAGTGTGGGCAGCAGGGTCAGGGAGGGGATTGTGCCCCTCTGCTGAGACCCCCCCTGCAGTGCTGAGGGCAGCTCTGGAGTGCTCAGCACAGCACAGACAGGGACCTGTTGGAGCAGAGCCAGAGGAGGCCACAGAAGCTCTGCTGTGAGACCAGGCTGAGAGAGTTGGGCTTTTTCAGCATGGAGAGGAGAAGGCTCCAGGGAGACCTTCTGGTGACTTTTTGTGACTTAAAGAAGCCATCAGCAAGCTGTGGCAGAGTTTTTCTCAGGGCCTGTTGTGGCAGGCCAAGGAGTGTTGGTTTGGAACTAAAAGAGGGAGACTGAGAGTTGAGAGAAGCAAAAAATGTTTGACACTAAGGGTGGGGAGAGCCTGGCCCAGGCTGCTCAGAGAGGTGGAAGCTGCCTCATGGCTGGGAGCATTCCAGGTCAGTGGGGCTGTCGGCAAGCTGGGGATGTCCCTGCTGCATGGGTGCTGGACTAAATGACCTTTAAAGGTCCCTTCCCACCCAAAGCAGTCTGGAATTCTCTGCCTGGAGAACCACTGTGGGCCGGGGCCTCGGTGGCAGCTGCTGCTGACCCTTGCTGTGTCCCTGCTCCAGGCAGTCTGTGGCTGTGTCCCCGCTGGCTTCTTCGACGTGCTGACCTGGCTGGGCTACTGCAACAGCACCATGAACCCCATCATCTACCCTCTCTTCATGAGGGACTTCAAGAGGGCCATGGGCAAGTACCTGCCCTGCTGCCGGCGCTCGGGGGAGCCTCGTCCCAGCGCCATCTCCCTCTCCATGAGGAACTCCAACAGCGGCCCCCGCGCCGCCGCCTCCCTCAAGAACGTCCTCACCCTGCAGCCCGAGACCGACTCGGTGGACTCTGGGGGGCTGGGCAATGACCGCGGCCCCGCGGCTGTGCCCCGTGCCCGCCTGGGCAGCCTCTTCGACGTGGAGCCGCCGGACACGGAGCTGCAGCCCAAGCGGCTCAGCACCCCTGTGGCCTGAGGGAGGGCAGCCCAGCTCAGGGTGAGTTATGGACCTCTGCCCGCTGGGAAGGCTCCCCCAGCTCAATGTGAACTCTTCAGAGGGGTCGTTTTCCAGAGGCATCTCCCTGCCCACCCCTCCAGGCACTGTCTACATCTGCTGGGAGAGGTCCCCAGTGAGCACTCCACGGGGAGGCGTCAACTGTGCAGAGCCACTCGGTGGCTGAATTCAACTGCCCTGTTGCCAGGCTCACAGGATGTCAGGAGTAGGAAGGGACCCAAAGAGATCATCCAGTCCAGCTCCCCTGCCAGAGCAGCACCAGACAACCCAGCTCAGGGCACACAGGAACACATCCAGACAGGCCTGGAAAGGCTCCAGAGAAGGAGACTCCACAACCTCTCTGGGCAGCCTGTGCCAGGGCTCTGGGACCCTGACAGTCAGGAAGTTCCCCCTTGTGTTGAGCTGGAACCTCCTGTGCTGCAGCTTCCATCCATTGCTGCTTGTCCTATCCCAGGCAGCAGTAAGCAGAGCCTGTGCCCCCTCCTCTCCTGACCCCCAGCCCCATCAGATAAACATTGATTAAATCCCCTCTCAGTCTTCTCTTCTCCAGACTAAGCAGCCCCAGGTCCCTCAGCCTCTCCTCATCAGGCAGTGCTCAGTCCCCTCAGCATCCTCGTAGCCCTCTGCTGTCTCTCTCTCTCCATCCCTCCTTCACTCACCATCACCAGTTCCTCACCTTCTCCAAGAGCTGCTTCTCGTGGCCTTTTCCATCTCTAGTTAGTCTGCCCCTCAGACTCCAGACCCTTCCACCAGCCCTCATCTCCCTACACCTAGATCACAGCTCAGAGTCAGCTTCCACTCTCCCAGCTCAGCAGATCACCTCCAACAACTCCTGACTCAGAGAGGAGAGGTCTGGCGCTGCCGCAGCCCACAGAACATCAATCTCCTTGGAGCATCATGTCCTGACCAGGCTTGGGCTGGAGCTGGAGCTTGAGCTTCCTGTAGGAGAAGCCTGGAGGAGCTGCAGCAGGGTGGAAGCTCGGTGTTGAATCACCAGCAGGCTGCACTATGGGGGATTGAAGCTGCTGCAGAACGCTCAGAGCTGCTCCTCGGATCTCCAGCGAGGGCGTGGGTGTGCGATGTGTTTGTGGCTCTCTGGGTATCCTGACAGGAGGAACTAACCAGAGAAGCTTCCCTTCAGATTTCATCCTACAGCTTCCTATTTTTGGAGCACAGCCATCATACTTTGTTCTGACAACCCATCAAGTTGTGGATGATGCCATTAGAAAACAGACTCCTTCCCTTCCAATAAGGATCTAAACGAATATTGGCTTCTAAATGACAGCCCCCAGCCCTCCTCGGAGAGAAGAGTGAGAAATGTGGTGAGTGGGCACCTAAAAACCCCAACAAACCAACCAATGCTTTCAGCAAGTTCTTCCTCAAGTGCCTTTGGGTGCAGGGCTGAGTCAGGGCTCAGGCACTGCCCTCCCTGGACTTGGACCCTGCAAGCTTTGCTGCCTCTTGCCCAGCTCACACCAGCGATGGTGCCCCTGGAGCTCATGATTCACAGAGGCATGGGATGGTTTGGGTTGGAAGAGACCCCAGAGATCATCTCATCCACCCCCCCCCCTGCCGTAGGCAAGGACACCTCCCCCTAGCCCAGGTTGCTGAAGGCCTCATCCAGCCTGGCCTGGAACATCTTCAGGGAGGAGGCATCCACAGCCTCCCTGGCAACCTGTTCCAGTGTCTCACAGACAAGCACAAAGCATCTCTGGGACAGGAGATGCTGGGAGAAGCAGCCACACACCAAGCAAGTCTCAGTTTTCCTTTCCACCTTGCCCAGCTGTGTTCCAGAGCTGCTGCAGGACACTGTCACAGATCCCCTTGCCCCAGGGCTGGCCCAGTGGTTACTGCTAAGAAACAGAGATTCATAGAATCATAGAATGGTAAGGTTGGAAGGGACCTCAAGGATCAGCCAGTTCCAACCCCCTGCCATAGGCAGGGACACCTCCCACTAGTACAGGTCACTCAAGGCCTCATTCAAACACCAGACTGTTGAGTACATCTTTGTCACGTACCCATGGACAGGCAGCTTGGGTTTGGTGTCAAGCAGGAAGAGCTGATGGAGATCTGGGACAGAAATCCATACCACATACCCAAATCCATTCCCTGGGCTGCACCACCAGGGAAAAAAGGGTTGAGAAGAACACAGACTGAGCTCTGAAGCTCCATCAGGTAATGAGAGCAGCAGACACAGAGGGGCCAACATCTTCAAGCCAAGTGTTCCAGAGCAATAACAGGTAACTCATCAAGCCAGGCCTCTGTCACCAGCTGCTTGCTCATGGACAACTCCCTCTGACAGGGTGAAGAAGCTGTGTCCCCTCCCTGCAGGCAGCAGCACTGACTCTGAAAGCAGCAGCTGCAACCATTGTCCTATGGAGCCCTTCCAGCCATGGATGTGGGAGGTATTTATTCAGATTTATGGTCTGGTTTACACCACAACCCCACCAGGGCGTTCTCAGGAGGCCTTTGTTCCTCCTGGGCTCAGAGAAGGATCTTTGCTGGAAGCTGTGGCTCAGTCCTGTGTGGGTTTGGAAGGCTCTGGATGGCAGAGAGCTAAAGCAGGGCTTGAGACTGGGGCAGAAAGAGGGGGGTGGGGTTTGGAGGCCAGTCTGGGAAGTAGAAATCAAACAGATTTGTGCTTTATCTTATGCCAGGTGTTGGGTTTATTCAAAGCCAATCCAGAGTATGCCTAGAGGTGGCTTTTAGGGCTGGAGATGAGTGTGGGACCCAAACCAAAGACTCTGTGGGTTTCTGGCTTGCAAAGCCTGGCAGGGAGTTTCACCAAGTCATGAATCCTCCAAATCCCAACTCTGTTTCTTCTGCTGTCTTGCACCTGGGGACTCAAAGCACTGAGGCCTCACACACTCATCAGCCTCAGCTCACAGACAGGGAGATGAAGTTGGGGATTGGAAGGAGCCCAAGAAGCCCTGGCAGCAAACCTGGAGCAGGCTGTGGAAAGGAGCCAGGCAGCCCAAGCCCTTCACCTCCCTGGGCAGCAGAGCAGAAGCAGGGCACTGAGATGCACACACCTGGGCAGTCAGAGCCTGCATCCCATCTGCTCACCTGAAAGCCAAGAACCAGATGGAACAGAGATGGAAAAAAGTGTTTTAATTCCTGAGTGAGCAGCCCCTCTCCAGCTTAAAAATCCCCCCTGAGCCACCTGCTTTGCCAAAAGGGCACAGCTCCTAACCTGGCACCTGCTTCCCTCCAGGATAAACCTGGTTTGTGTGAGGAGGGAAGAGCTGCTGCAGGAGCCAGGCAGGAGTCAGACCATCCAGGCAGGAACCAGCCCTTGCTCTGCCCTGGGAGCTGCTCTGAGTGGCTGCTCCAGAAGCTTTCAGCTGGTGCCATGCTCCAGGCTCTGGAACCAAAGCTCCAGCTCTGCCCACAGTCCTCTGGGAATCCCAGCTGGCAGAGGTGCCAGTGTTGAGTCAGCATCTCTGCCCAGCACAAAGCAGTTCTAGTTCACTCCTGCTGCTGCTGCCTGTCCCCTGCTGTCACCACTCTCAGGACAGGGCACTGAGGTGTCCCCCTGAGGGCAGTGGGTAGGATGCTGGGCAGCTGGCAGAGCCTCACCACCAGCCCCATCCTGCTCTGGCTCTGGGCCCTCCTCATCCCCAGGCTTGCTGCCTGCTGCCTCCTGAGGTTTCTTGGCTGCAGGGTTGCAGAGGCTGCTGCTGCCCTTCTCCTGCCAGCACTTCTTGGTTTTAATGCCCACAGCTTTCAGGATGGTGTCCACCTGCATCATGTAGTCCAGGTGCCCATTCACCTGCAAGAACAAGAGCCCTGTTAGTGGGCAGGCTGTGGGCAGCCCAGCTCAGCCATGCCCTCCATCTCAGAGCTGCTGTGGAAAATGCAGTTTTCCATGGAATAACCTCTCCCAGCTGACACAGGCTGCTGCTGGGTTCCTTTTCCTTTGGGGTATGAATGCTTAAATGCTGGGAGGTTGCTGGGTTGCAAAGCCCCCCCCCCAGAACATGGGTGCCACAAGGGCAAGAGGAGATGATCTCTCATGATGAGAGATGCTCAGGTAGGACACCTGGGCAGGAGGTTGTAGTGAGGTGGGGGTCAGCCTTTAATTCAGCTCAACCCCACCACAGCCACTAAACCACATCCCAAAGTGCCATGGCCACAGGTTTCTTCAACACCTCCAGGGATGGGGACTCCACTACCTCCCTGGGCAGCCTGTTCCAGTGCCTGACCACCCTTGCAGGGAAAAAAATGTTCTTTGTGTCCAGCCCAAAGCATCCCAAATGTTAAAGATATCCTTGAGCATGACCAATGTGATGTGAATTTGGCAGGAAATAAAGAGATGAGAGAAAAGAAATAAGTTTTGGAAGCCTGAAGCCCTAAGGAGGTGAGGCAGAGAGCAGCTGCACAGAGGCAGTGAGGGGCAGGTCAGGATTAGGAAGAGGGAGAATTAATTGTGGATGAATATGGAAGCATTTGGAGAGCAAAGTGCCTTCCCCAGCACCCCTCCACTGCCAGCTCACTCCAAACCAGCCAGCTGAAGGCAACAGCTGCCACCATGAATCTGCAGCTCTTGGTGGAGCTGCTGGGGCTGGCTTTTTGCTGATGCTCACACTCACAACTACCAGGAGTGGAATCACAGAATCATTTTGGCTTTGGCAAAGCCCTTTAAGCTCATCCAGTCCAAACATTCTCTAACTCTACCACCAAGGCTGGGGGTAAACCATGGCCCTCAGCATCACAGCTCTGCTGCTTTAAACCCCCTCCAGGGATGGGGATTCAACCCTGGTCCAGCCTTGACAAATCCTTTCAGTGAAGAAGCTTCTTCCAATGCTCAACCTAAACCTCCCCTGGCACAACTCCAGAATGAGTTTTTCTCTTTCTGAGTTGGAGCCTGAACACTCAAGAGCCTCTCCAGCTCTCCCCACATTGCACAACATGCCACTCACTTTTAAGGTGGCTGTAATCAAAGACTTCATTTCTGTGGTGCTAATCCAAGTGGAAATGATTCTAATGAGCTGCTGTAAAGGTTGTTTTAAAAGGCTCAGTGTAAACTCTGCAGATAATCATTGCTGGGGAATAACTGAAATGTAATCTTTTGGGCCTCAGAGGAAAAAGAGATTTTTTTTTTTTTTCCCCCCAAAAATAAAGGCTGGAGTGATAGAGGAGGCTGGACTGACCCTAAACCCAGCAGCTCCCTGCTGTTACCCACTGCAGCAGTGACCCAACTTGTGGCACACCAGTCCCTGCCAAGCTCCTCAAGGCACTGGCCCTGGAGCGTGGAGGTGGTGGAGAGCAACAAGGAGAGGGAGGTGCTGAAGCCTCTTGGTTTGCTGTAGGCTGAAAGCTTGACAGGAGCCACAGTGCCTGCCTGGAACAGGCTGCCCAGGGGGAGGTTGTGGATGTCTCCTCTCTGGAGGTGTTCAAGGCCAGGCTGGATGAGGCCTTGAGCAACCTGTGCTGGTGGGAGGTGTTCTTGCCTATGGCAGGGGGTTGGATGAGAGGCAGGGGGTGGAAGTTGAGGCATAGGAGGTTCCATGTAAACTTGAGGAAGAATTTTTTTCTTTGTGAGGGTGACAGAGCACTGGAACTGGCTGCCCAGTGGGATTGTGGAGTCTCCCTCTCTGGAGATATTCAAGAACCATCTGGATGCATCCCAGTGTGATCTGCTCTGGGTCACCCTGCTCTGGCAGGGGAGGGTGGACCAGATGATCCTTTGAGATCACTTCCAGCCCCTGACTTTCTATGATTCTTTGACCTTTAGGGTCCCTTCCAACTCAAGCCATTCTGTGAGTCTATGAGAAGTGCCCAGGGAAACCAAAGCACCCAATTCTTGCCTGGTGAGCCTGTGTGGAACACTCTGCCCACGTTCTGCCTCCGTGCAACGCTCAGATGTTAATGCCAGCCCTGATGTGCAGGCTGCCATCTGAACAAACAGCAATCAGCCTAATCCACCACAGCTCAATCACTGCCTTGCTCTCTCTAACAGGTGCTGTCAAATCAATCAGTCCCACTGGAACCATCAGGAAGCCTTTTATAAGTGCATGTGCTGAGGGGGAGGACGTTTCTCTCTCTGGAGGATTGCTGACAGTCAGCTAAAAACCACACTAAAGAAGGCAGCCGAGTGGGGAGTGCCATGGAGGTGAGCTCCTGCTCGTGCTGAGGCCTCTCAGTTCTCCACTCCTCTGAGGATTCTCCTGCCATCACAGCAAAGAGAGCCAAGCCCTTGGCATCCAGTTAATTTTCATCATGGATAGACTGGGAGAGGCCTAAAATCCTGAGGCTGCCTGCAAACTATTTTCACACTGAGCTCCTTTTCATTCGCTATCCTCTATCCTTCCAGCACAGCTTGGAATCAGAGCACTGATCTGGTGGGAAAAGATCTCTAAGATCACCAACTCCAACCATTCTCTAACCCTGCCAAGGCTGGGGCTAAACCATGGCCCTCAGCACCACAGCTCTGCAGCTTTGAAACCCCTTCAGGGATGGAGATTGAAGCACCTCCCTGGGCAGCCTGCTCCTGTCCTGGAGAGCCCAGCTTGTCCTTCCTTATCCCTGGGGACCTCCAGCAAGGCCACCTGCATGGATGGAGCTGGTCCCCAGAACAGCAAGCATCTCTCTGCACTTCTGCTACACCACTGCAATGTCTCTGCAGCAAAACCCACCTTTGTTTTCTGAATATTGTTGCCCCTGAATATTTCCCTCCCCATCTTTGCTGCTCTTCCCTTTTCCAAGCACCCCTCAGAAAGCTCTGTGTTTCTTTGCATAAAGTTCCACTGGCTGGAAAATAGATCAGGAGAGTGACCCCTATTTAATCCAACCCCCTGCAGGGCTTCCTCTTTTTCCCCTCCTCAGCACTTTGCAGGAAGATGAAGCAAGTGAAAAGTGTCAGCTCTTTGTGGAGCTGCAGCAGTGCTGGGCTGGGCTGCTGGCAGCATGCAGCAGGGCTACAGATGCACAACAAGAGCAGATGAGCAGACAGCAGCTCTGCAGCCATCAGTCACTGAGCTGAAATGCAAATCCTGCTCCTCTGGGGAAAAAAGGGAGAGGCTGCTGTGAGTCTCTACTGTGACTGAGAAGGGCAGCAAGGCTGGGGAGGGGCCTGGAGCACAGCCCTGTGAGGAGAGGCTGAGGGAGCTGGGGGTGTGCAGCCTGCACAAGAGGAGGCTCAGGGCAGAGCTCATTGCTCTCTGCAGCTACCTGAAGGGAGGTTGGAGCCAGCTGGGGTTGGGCTCTGCTGCCAGGCACCCAGGGACAGAACAAGAGGACACAGCCTCAAGTTGTGCCAGGGCAGGTTCAGGCTGGATGTTAAGAAGAAGTTCTTCACAGAAAGGGAGATTGGCATTGGAATGTGCTGCCCAGGGAGGTGGTGGAGTGCCCATGCCTGCTGGTGTTCAAGAGGAGGCTGCAGGAGGCACTCAGTGCCAGGGTTTAGTTCATTAGAAGGTGTTAGGGGATAGGTTGGACTCAATAATCTTAGAGGTCTTTTCCAACCTGCTTAATTCTGTGATTCTAAGCCAGGAAGGATAAAGCCTGCAGCACCCTGAGGAGGGGTTTGATGTTCAGGAAGCAAAAGGTCAACAGAATAAGGGTGTCTGAAGAGGAGTCATAAGGAGGAGGGTGACAGGGATTGACCCAACAGGAAAAGCCTCCCCAGTGCCATCACCGCTTCACAGCTTTGGCCACTTTCCTTTTTGTGCCAGCATAAGATGTCACTGCTTGCTTGGCAGCTCTGGGAGTGGTGAAGAAATGGATGTGGGAGCTTGTGGGGATGCTGTTGGGAGACAACTCAGTCAGATGCAAAGAGAGAAGAAGAATTACAGTGTTGGAGCAGCTCTAAAAGCCTCCACTGCAGCATTTCTTTGTGGGAAGCCTCTGCTCCGTTCTGCCAAGTGTCTCTTCTATCTGCTCAGCACCCAGCCCTGTGTTGTTCTGGCAGGGGCTGCACACAGCTCAGCTCCAATGAATGAAAGGAGCTGCTGACAGCTGGGTGTTGATGGGCTCAGTGGGCTGTTGCTCAAAAAAAAAAAAAAATATAAATCTCAAAGCCTTCTACAAGTGCCTTTGGCTCCAGAGCAGCACTGACCATCCCCTCCAGCTTGTGAGGACCTTCACCAGGCAGCATGGCAGGAACAAAGAGCATGGAAGCAGCTTAGTGCTGAGCATCTGCCAGGAAATGAGGTACAGCATCAGGATGTGGGGACAGCAGGACTGCAGGTCAAGGCTGACCATGCCCAGGGAGACAGCAGCTCAGCTCTGCATGGCTTGTAGTGAAGAGCTGGCTGGTGAGTAAGGAGCTCATGAGTTTGCTGAAGGTAAATTGAATTGAGCATTGCTAAACGTATCCAGTGGCTTATCATTAATGACAGCAGATAGCTCTGAGGGAACCAAATGCCTACCAGAAATGCAGGTGGATCAGTTCCTGCTTCTTGGACACCAACACCCCTGAAGGCATCAGCCCAGGGCTGCACCTCCAGAGCTGCTGTGATTACAAAGCGGTTCCTGCACCGTGGTGCCAGCACAGCCCCAGGGACCTAGGTACAAGTCCCTCTGCAAACCTCACTGCTGGTGAAGGTTCCAGCAAGCTAAGACTGCAGCCTGCACCTGCTCCACAGTCGTGTGTCTGAGCTCCAGGTTTCCCAGCTGCTGATCTGCAGTGGGCAAGGCAGCAAAGGCCTTGTCGGAGGGGAACAGCACTTGGTGGCTCCAGGAGATACTTCAGAACCTAAACATCCCCAACAGAGAATCCCAGAATGGCTCAGGTTGGAAGGGAGCTCAGAGATCATCTGCTCCAACCCCTCTGCCATGGGCAGAGACACCTCTCAGCTAGACTTGGCTGCTCAAGGCCTCAACAAACCTGGCCTTGAACACCTCCAAGGAGGAGGCAGCCACAACCTCTCCAGGGAATCTGTTCCATTGTCTCACCACCCTCATCCTGAAGAACTTCTTTCTCAGCTCCAGTCTAATCCTGCTCTCCCTTAGCTTCAAACCAGTCCTCCTTGTCCTGTCTCTAGAAACCCTCACAAAAAGTCCCTTTGCAGCCTTCCTGCAGGATCCCTTCAGGCACTGGCAGGCAGCTCTAAGGTGCCCCTGAAGCCTTCTCCTCTTCAGGCTGCACACCCCCAGCTCCCTCAGCCTGTGCTCACAGCAGAGCTGCTCCAGCCCTTGGCTCATCTTTGTGACCTCCTCTGGACTCTCTCCAGCAGCTCTGTGTCCTTCTTGTGCTGCAAACAGCAGAACAAAACCTCCACACTGGACTTCCAAAGGGCAGACTTCAGCTTATTTAAGGAAGTGGGAAAGTTCCTTGGGAAACAGCCCTTAAAAGCCAAGGGTGCAGGCAGGCTGAGCCTGCTGCAAGAAAGAGCTCCTGAAGGCACAGGAACAGGCTGTGCCAATGTGCCAGGAGATGAGCTGGTGAGGGAGACAGCCAGGCTGGGTGGGTAAGGAGCTTCCAAAGGCATCAAGGAAACAAAATAAAAGGAGTATCACCTTTGGAAAAAAAGAGAGGTATCCCAGGAAGAGTTTAAGGATGTTGTTAGGTCTTGTAGGGAAAAAAATCATAAAATGGTAAGGTTGGAAGGGACCTCAAGGATCATCTAGTTCCAACCTCCAGCCATAGGCAGGGACACCTCCCACTAACACAGATCACTCAAGGCCTCCTCCAACCTGGCCTTGAACCCTTCCAGGGAGGGAGCAGCCACAACCTCCCCGGGCAACCTGTGCCANCTGCACACAGGACTGCAGGTGGGGTCTGAGGAGAGCAGAGCCAAGGGGCACAATCCCCTCCCTTGCCCTGCTGCCCACACTGCTCTTGCTGCAGCCCAGCACACAGTTGCTGTCTGGGCTGCACTCACACTGCAGCCTCAGGTTGAGCTTTTCATCACCCCAGAGAGGTTGAGAGAGGCAAAATCCCACTTAAGAGCTTAGGCTGGGCACTGCTTTAAAAGAGAATGAAAAATGCTTCTATAAATATATTAATGGCAAAAGAAGGGGTAAGGAGAACCTCCACTCCTTATTAGATGCAGAGGGGAATAGAGTAAGAAAAGATGAGGAAAAGGCAGAGGTACTCAGCACTTCACACAACCTGAGCCGTCCTCTGACAGAACCCAAGCACCTCACTGCCACTGCGCTCCGCAAGTTGCATGCCAGTGGAATTTGTCCTCTGTGCTGGCAGCAGGTGGAACTGCTCAGATGCCCAATGCTGGCTGCTCCTGTGCACCCCAGCACAGTCTCCACTGAGGCTGTAAGCCTAGGCAGAGCTCTGGAAGGTCTTTGCACCACCTCCACACTGCGCAGGCAGCAGTTCCTGCAGCAGCTGAGCCACTCTAACTCCTTTGGCTAAGGTTTCCCACTAGGGATTTGTAAGCCCTGCTGTGAAATGGGATGGGACAGCTCTGACAGCTGCCTTTCACTTTCCAGGTCCTGCCAGACTTCAAAGCCAAAGAAGACAAGCACCACTGGGCTGAAGATCTACAAACAAGGCCCAAATCTGATGGTGCAGGAATTCTATTCAATGAAACTCAACCTGACCTAAATAGAGTTGCTCCTAAAGTGACAGAACGAGGCCACAGCTTGTAAAAGCAAGAGATCAGAGCAATCAGCAGCAGCTGAGGTGAGGTCTTGCCCACAAAACATTCTAAAATCCTTCTCTCCCATCCAATATCCTCACAGAAATTCTTTGTGTCTCTCAGCTACCTCCTCAGGCTAACAGAATAACTCCCAAGTACAGCATCTGAGGGGGGGAAGTAGTTGAGTATTTCCTGCTTCTTCCCATTTCTGAGCAACAACCTGCAACTTCCACACCACTTTTTTTTGCTCAACACCCAAGAGAGGATCTCTTGCCAAAGCAGAGACCAAGAAAACATGTCCAGAGAAGAGCCACAAGGATGAGCAGAGGGTTGGAGCTGCTCTGCTATGGAGACAGACTGAGAGAGTTGGGGAGAAGTTGTCTGGAGGAGAGAAGGCTCCAAGGAGACCTTATTGTGGCCTCCCCATATTTGAAGGGGGCTACAGAAAAGCTGGGGAGGGACTTTTTAGGCTGTCAGGTAGTGATAGGGGCAGGAGGAATGGAGCAAAACTAGAAGTGGGGAGATGCAGATTGGATGTTAGGAAGAAGTTCTTCACCATGAGGCTGGTGAGACACTGGCACAGGTTGCCCAGGGAGGAGGTGGAAGCCTCATCCTTGGAGGTTGTTAAGGCCAGGCTGGATGTGGCTCTGAGCAACCTGCTCTAGTGTGAGGTGTCCCTGCCCATTGCAGAGGGCTTGGAGCTGGCTGAGCCTTGAGGTCCCTTCCAACCCTGCCCATTCTATGATTCCAAGTCAGTGCCCATGCAGAGCTACAAGCATGCAGGCTGTGGAACTAGAGGAGATTTGTTTCTTTGGTTGCTGGTAGGATGTGAACACCCTGAGCTGTTGGCAGTGAAATGGATTTCTTTGTGTTGCACAAGCAGCATGTGCCAGGGCAAATGCAGTTAGGTGCCACAATTGCTCTCATTTATGGCTTCCTGGAGGAGCAAGGAAGCAGTGCCAAGGGGGCAGAAATTGCTTTTTCCTGATGCCTCATGAATAAATCCTGTAACTGGGGCATGCAGCCAGTATCCATGGAATCTCCTGCAGGCCAAAAAAAAGGACAGAAGCAACAATTTCCAGCCTGACTGACAGAAGGGGATTAACAGTTTGTTGGTTTAACCTTGAATGCTTTGAGTTCTTCCCTTTAATTCTTCCTCCTTTTTCTCTCTCTATGTGCTTGGGGCACCCCAACACTTGTAGCTGTCCTCAGCCTGAGGGCTCACAGCTTTAGAAGCTGTTTTGCTATGTCCTTTGCTAATCTTCCTGCCTGCTTATTTCTCAATTAATTTTCCCCATGCTTAGTCTTCCCTGCTTCATTGCTTCACTTTAATTTCCCCTTTTCTGATTGTGCTGGTAGCAGTGTTCTTGTCACAATGAGCTTCCAATACAGAGTCATTAGAGTTGATACTGTCACTTGAATTCTTAATAGCTTTGCTAAGCTTGCTGCAGCTGTTTTGTGCCTCTCAACCTCCCTCTCCTCACCCAGCAGATTCACAAATTGCATTGGGGTTGGAAGGGGTACTCTAAGGTCATCTTGTCCACCCCACCCTGCACTCAGCAGGGACAGTTCCAGCTAGAGCAGGCTACAGAGGGACACAGCAAGGCTGATCTCAAATGTCTCCAGGGATGGGACCTCAACCACAGCCCTGGGCAGCCTGTTCCAGTCTCACCACTCTCCTTCTGCAGAGCTTCCTCCTGATGTCCAACCTAAACCTCCCCTGCTCCAGTTTCAAACCATTGCCCCTCTTCCTATCCCCACAGGCCCTTCTGAACAGTCCCTCCCCAGCCTGCATGTAGGTCCCCTTCAGATACTGAAATGCAGCTCTAAGGCCTCCCTGGAGCCTTCTCTTCTCCATGCTGAACAGCCCCAACTCTCCCAGCCTGTTCCCACAGCAAAGGTTCTCCAGCCCTCTGAGCATCTTTGTGGCCTCCTCTGGACCCTCTCCAGCAGGTCCATGTCCTTGTGTTGAGGTCTCCAGACCCAGCAGTGCAGGTGAGGTCTCACAGAGCAGAGCAGAGGGGCAGGATCCTCTCTCTCCATCTCTGCCCATGCTGCTTTGAATGCAGCCCAGGCTGCCCTTGGCCTTCTGTGCTGCCAGTGCCCATTGCTGGCTCCTGTCCAGCTTCCCACCCAGTAACACCCCCAAGTCCTTTCCTGCAGGGCTGCTCTCAATCTCACCATCCCCCAGCCTGGATTGATATCGAGGATTTCCCCAACCCAGTTGCAGGACCTTGCACTTTGCCTTACTGAACCTCCTGAGGACCTCTCCAGCCTGTCCAGGTCCCTCACAACTGCACACTTTTAAGAGGCAGGTGTTTGCTGTTGTGGAAACCTTTCTGCTCTTTCACATCCTCAGTAAATTTGCTACAGCTCTACCTCCTCTGTCAGTAGAAGATCTTGTTTGTGTGCACTTATCTTGGCCAGAAACTGACCCTAGATACAAACAAACCTTCAATTTGCTTCAGCTCCTTCCCTTCCACTGCAATTTTCACATCTAGTTCCCACAAGCAGCCCCTGCTGAGTTGCATCTCAGAGCTTTTATAGATTTGAATTTGCATTCTTTGCCTGTCAGCAAGCTCCAGGGCTGCGTTTGTAGCCCAAGGGGAGATTCAGAGAGGCTTCAGAAGATGTCAACATTGCACACACAAACACCCCGAGGCTGCCAGGGTGAGAGAGCACTGCAAGACCTACATAGAACCATGGAATTGTTTGGATTGGGAAAGACTTGCAAGGTCACCCAATCCAATATCAACCCAACCATGCTCACTAAATTATGTCCCCAAGTGCCATGGGCACAGGTTTCTTGAACACCTCCAGGGATGGGGTCTCCACCACCTTCCTGGGAAGCCTGTGCCAATCCCTGACCATACTGAGCCCCTCAGGCTCCCAGCTGGAGGGAGAGCAGCCTGTGAGTGTCTCCTGGAGATCAAACCAGAGAGAGAAAGACCTCCAGAGGGAGCAGCTCTGTCCCCTGCTGTCTCTGAACCAATGTACCCACCAAATACTCACCCCTAAAATGTTTTCAAAGGGATAAAATGTCCCAAATCATTTCAGAGGGGCAGCAGGATAAGGAAGCAGAGGACTGAGACACACACAGACCTGCAGTAGCCATTTATGATCCTGCCTGACACCACTCTGGTGATAGCTTTCCAGTGCTTGGCTTCTTCCACTGGAGCTCCCACTAAGACCACATCCTCAGTGATCCCTTCACAGCCTGTTAAGATGAAAGCAGAACAGCTCAGGTTTAGAAGATGGGCCAGAAAAAAATCTCTCTTTACCCAAAGGAGAGCTGGGTCTGGTGTGTGCACTACAAAATCCATCTGGGAATGGCTTTGAGCTGGGACAGGGGAGATTGAGACTGGAGATGAGGAAGAAATTCTTGAGAGTGAGGATGGGGAGAAACTGGAACAGTTTGCCCAGGAAGGTTGTGGATGCTTCTCTCTGTGTTCAAGGCCAGGCTGGATGAGACCTTGAGCATCCTGGGCTAGTGGGAGGTGTCCCTGCCCATGGCAGGGGGTTGGAACTGGACAATCTTGAAGGTCTCTTCCAACCCAACCCATTCTATGAATCTCTGATCTAAAAAGAGAAGCAAAGGAGAATCCTGAACATCATTTTGTGCTGATGTTAAAGTGTCCACAGTTCCAGTTGGAGTCTCTAAATCTGGAAATTGGAGCTCCTGAGGCAGAGAAAGGAATGAGGGAAGAAATGGCCTGGCCTGTGAGCAGGAAGATGCAGCTCAAGCAGCAAACCTGTTTGAAGTTCTCTCCACAGAGGTGTTTGAGCTGGGTTTGCACAGAGCACAGCTGTTGGGTTTGGGGCCAGGGGAAAGAGGCTGACACTGCAGAGAAGTGAGCAAATGTTGTGTACTAAGCATGGAAAACCTTTCCCTTAGAGCTGAGCTGACAAAGAACATGAGCTGTAGACACACCAGAACCACCCCTCAGGTTCTTCATCCTGCTGGAGGACAAGCAACAGTGAAGGCATTTGGCAACACCAGGTGAGCAAACTGGGCTGATTTTCCTCAAGAGTGCTTTAACCTCAGCTTGAACCTCCACCTGACCCAGGGTCATGAGCTGCTGAAAAGGAATGTTGGCTTTTAAGCATTATAAATCCTCCTCTCTTAGCAGAGAGCTGCAGCTGGGGTAAAAAAAATTGCAGTAAAAACAGTGATGGGAGGAGAGACATTGGGCAGCTCTGCTGAGCCATTCCCCCAGCAATGCCTCTGCCACCCGGGCAGAATTCTGTCATGTGAGACCCAAACCCAAACCAGTTTCAGCTGTCCCAGGTCCCAGCTCCATTCCTTCTGTGGCTGGACTTTGCCAGTGAAGAAGTCCTGCACCAAGCACTCTGCTTTTCAGCTCACAGACAGCTCAGCTTTGCCAATTCAATGAAGAGGAAAAAAAGAGAAAAAATGAGTGTGTGGTGGGGAGCTGCCCTGATCCAGCATGAGAGTCTTTGGATTTCTTGGAGCATTCTTTCTACTGTGTGCAGTTCTGGAGCCCCCAGCACAGGAAGGACATGGAAGTGTTGGAGCCAGTGCAGAGGAGGCCATGAAGATGCTGAGAGGGCTGCAGCAGCTCTGCTGTGAGGACAGGCTGAGAGAGTTGGGGCTCTGCAGCCTGGAGAAGAGAAGGCTTCCAGGAGAGCTTAGAGTAGCCTTGCAGGATCTGAAGGGGGCTCCAGGAAGGCTGGGGAGGGACTATTGACAAGGTCTGGGAATGCCAGGACAGGGGAATGGGTTTGAAGTGTCAGAGGGGAGATTGAAAGTGGATGTTAGGAGAAAGTTGTTTGCAGTGAGGGTGGTGAGACACTGGCACAGGTTGCCCAGGGAGGTTGTGGAGCACAGAATCACCCAATGTGATCAAAGATCATGTTGGGTGATTCTGTGCTCCACAACCTCCCTGGAGATGTTCAAGGCCAGGTTGGATGAGGCCTTGAGTCACCTGTGCTAGTGGGAGGTGTCCCTGCCTATGGCAGAGGGTTGGAGCTGGCTGATCCTTGAGGTCCCTTCCATTCTCTGATTCTATAGCAGCCAACCCTCCAGCCCCCTAAGGATTCCCTCTTCACATTCCTTAGCCACAGCCCTGCTGTGCAACCAGAGGCTGCAGCCCAGCAAATCAAAGCCTGAAAATCCCTCAGCATTCTTAGGATACACACTAAAAAAACACCCAACAAAATCCAAAAAGGAAAAGATCTAAGGCCCAGCCCAGGATCTGGGTTGTGGGCTTCAATACAGAATCAGTCTGGATTTGATTAAATTCCTTTTTGAGACCAGAATTCCTCTGTTTGAGGACTTCCACCTTAAACCAGCAGTGAAGTTCTGCTGCACAGCTGCCCACAGGCAAAATGCTGAACACCTCCAGGCTCAGTTGACTCCATGCCCACCTGCCTGCCTTTTATTGAACACTTGCCTGCAGCAAGCTCTTTATTCATTAGTGCCTCTTTGTGAGGCTTAAATGGTTAATGAATTCAATTAGCTACGCAGAGGGGGAGGGGGGGAATGGGGAGGGCAGGGAGAAAGGCAGACTGCAAGCACACTCACTGCTGACTCAACTCCAAGATGCAATTTCCATCAACTGATCACAATCATTTTATTCTTTCTCTAATTTAAAAATAGACTCTGTTGATAAGCAGCCCCACAGTGGGTCATGAATTGACAGATGGCTTTCTGCTTGACTTTGGGGGAGAAATCACCATCAACGTAGCATCTCAGTGACTTAAATGGAAGGGAAGGCTCAGGGAGGGAGATGCAAGAGCCACACAGAGCTTCCAAGAAAGGCAAAGCATCCTCTGCCAAGGGCATGGTGCCACGTGGGCAGCTCACAGACTGATCTGGCAGCACAACGGCACAAAAGGTCACCTCCCTCTTTACAGACTGGAGACCAAAGTGACTGGAGCCCCTCGAGTGAAGGTGGTGGGTTTAAACCACAGGGCTTGGTGCAAATGACAGCAGAATTTGGCTCCAAAAGCATTTAAAAACAAATGGGGTTAGGGTTTGTTGGGTTTTTTTTCCCCTCCTGTCCTAAAAAGAATCACAGAATTGCTTGGGCTGGAAGAGCCTTTTAAGCTCATCCACTCCAACCATTTGCTAATTCCACCAAGGCTGGGGCTGAACCATGGCCCTCACCACCAAGCTTTGTGGCTTTAAAATCTCCTGCAGGGTTGAGGATTCAACCACCTCCCTGGGCAGCCTGCTCCTGCAGGCTTCTGAGAACCCTTTCAGGGAAGAAGTTTCTTTTAATGGCCAACCTAAACCTCCCCTGGTGCAGCCTGAGGCCATTTCCTCTTGTCCTGTCACTCAATCCTTGGGAGAAGAGACCAATCCCCACCTGGCTCCAACCTGCTGTCAGGGAGATGTAGAAACCCAGAAGGTCTCCCTCAGCATCCTTTCCTCCAGGCTGCACACTCCCAGCTCCCTCAGCTGCTCCTCCCCAGCCCTGTTCTCCAGACCCTTCCCCAGCTTTGTTGCCCTTCTCTGGACCTGCTCCAGCACCTCAATGTCCTTCTTGGAGTGAGGAGCCCAAAACTGAACCCAGTACACAGTACTCAGACTCTGTTCCAGAAGAACTCTTCCCCTTGGAAGAAGAACTTCTCTACTAGCAGTAAGGGAAGGAGAACAGGATCAGAAGATGACTTTTACCTTTTTCCTGAGCTATTTCCTGCAGGCAGATAGTAAAGGACCCTTGCTCCCAGACTGAAGCCAATCAGTGTGACAGGTCACTTGCCCTAGGGAGGAAGGGAAGGAGAAAACACCATCACACTCCTCTCTCACAGCATCCTGCCAGGGCCTCTGCAGCATCAGGGAATGGTTTTAACATTCTCTATTCTCTCTTTCCTTTGCACCAATCTTTTCTTTCAGCTCTCAGATTCCCATGAGGGGAGCTGGCCTGGCTGGCTGGTGATATGCTTAAGCCACCTGTCATTTGTGACCTGCATCTCTATTTACAGGATCCCAGAATCCCAGCATGCTAGAGCTGGAAGGGACCCCTAGAAATCATCCAGTCCAACCCCCCCCTCCTAAAGCAGGGCACTCACAGCAGCTTGCCCAGCATCACAATGGCCAAGGGGGGTTTGGAAGCTCTCCAGAGAAGGAGACTCCAAAACCTCTCTGGGCAGCCTCCAGCATCCTCACAATGAATAAATTTCTCCTTCTATCATCTCAGCAGCCATCTCAGGTTGCTGAGTTGGCATAAAATTAATAGCTAATGGAGAAGCAAAGGAAGAGGCAAACCTCTCTGGGCAGCCTGCTCCAGGCCTCCAGCACCCTCACACCAAACAAGTTTCTCCTCCTGTTCAGATGGAACCTCCTGGGTTCCAGTTTGTGCCCACTGCCCCCTGTCCTGTCTCTGAGCACCACTGACAAGAGCCTGGCCCCAGCCTCTTTCCCCCTACCCATTAGCTCTTTCTGAGCATTGCTCAGATCCCCTCCGGGGCTGCTCTTCTGCAAGCTCTCAGCCTTTGCTCCTCACAGAGCTGCTCCAGGCCCCTTGCGACATCTCTGCAGCCTCCCCTGGACTCCCTGCAGCACTTCCCTGTCTTTTTGAACTGGGGAGCCCATCACTGGACACAAAGCTTTGGAAAAGCTTTAAGCTGAACAGAACAGATTTCTGTGACTCACTTGGCAGTTGCCCACTGCAGCAGAGCCCTGCTGCTCACCCTCACACAGCACTGTTTCATTTCTCAGTTTGTTGTTCATTTTGAGCTCCCTGTAAGGACCCCACTTGACAGTCACCTATCAGACTTCACCTCCATGGGGAAATCCCCTCCAGTCATCCTGCCTGGGTGATTTCTAGCCCCCATTACCTGCTGTCAACTGAGCAGGACCTGCGCCAGGCACTTGCCCACTTCAGCAGAGCAGTGCAGAGACTCCCCAGGGCCTGTCAATGACACTGGCAACAGTCAAGAGTGATGCTGCCCAAGCCAAGGCTGTCACAATACCTGCAGCACACAAAGCAAGCAGCACAGTCACCAGTCTGGGCTGCTCTTAGGGAACAGTCAGCAGCAAGACAGATTCACAGACTGCATAGGGTTGGAAGGGACACTCTAAGGTCATCTTGCCCACTCCCCCCTGCACTCAGGAGGGACAGCTGCAGCTAGAGCAGGCTGCAGAGGGACACAGCAAGGCTGATCTCAAATGTTTCCAGGGAGGTTGTGGCTGCTCCCTCCCCGGAGGTGTTCAAGGCCAGGTTGGACGAGGTCTTGAGTGACCTGTGCTAGTGGGAGCTGTCCCTGCCTATGGCAGGGGGTTGGAACTGGATGATCCTTGAAGTCCCTTCCAACCTTCCCATTCTATGACTCTATGTAGAGAGAGAGAAGGGATAAAACATCCAAAGAACAGGCTTGCTTTGATTTGGAAGATAAAAGTGGAAAAAAAAACCTTTAACAATAAATAAAAGGTATTTAAGGTAGGGGAGTTACAAAGAGGTATAGGGAAAGGAAAAACAAGATACAAAATAGATATATATGTATACAACCAGACAGATGAGAATGGATGGAGGCAGATTCAGGAAGAGATGCCCACCATGTGGTAGAAGATGGCCAGGTGGTAAGACAGGAGCAGCAGGAGCAAGGTGGTGCTGGCAGGCAGGCCAGGAGAGAGGGGAACAGGCAGTTCCTCTGTTTCTATAGGATGTCCAGACAGGCAGTGGGAGTGAGCTAACCACTACACACCTGGGGTCAAGTTCAGACCACTCCCCCCACCCAGAAGGATTAACCCTTTACAAGGTCCCACTACCTTTCCTCCCCCATGGGAGGCATCCTGCAGCTGTGGGAATGAAGCCCAAGGGCTCATACACTGCTCCTTATTTTCCTTTCTTACACTGGATTCCCACAGCAGCTCTCCTGCAGCCCCCTCAAACAGGTGGTAACAGGGAAGCAGCTACTGGAAGACTTGGACTCCAGATTGCTTTACAATGAATTTGGGCTTTGTAAATAACCATGCAGCAGCTTTAGCTGCCTTGGCAAAGAGTCTTCAGCAGGGGCAGGCTCAGGCTTCATGACTCAGACACTGCCAAGGCAGAGGGACATTGCCATTACTTGCAGGAGGACTTTCCTCCTACCCTCAGCCATCAGGCCAAGTCCTGCAGCTCCATCATCTCATGCAGACCAGAGGAAGCATGTCCTGAGAAAGAGGAAGAGCTGAATGGCTGCATGGGCCCAGAAGCATGGAAGATCTTTTCAAAATCCATCCCAGAGCATCTTTCTGGCACTTCAGTGTGGTGGGCAGGGTCTGCCAGTAATGAACCTGATGCAATTAGTTCTGCTTTGCCTAATTAGCTACTTCAGCTTAATTTTTTTCCCCCCTTCCTTTCCTTTCAGGCACTGATGGTGATTAGCACCTGGATGTTTGAGAGATAATGGATGATTTCCACTGTGCAAGCCCTAATTTCTGGCTGAAAGAGCCATTTTCAAGCCCTGCTCTCTTTTGTTTGCAGTGCAGTTTGTACCAGGAGGGGGCTGGCAAAGCTGGCAGCTGAACTCTGAAGAGTAGAGAATTTTTCTCTTAATTAACTAAACCCCTTCTCATGCTGCTCCAACACAGCCCTAACAGTGCAGCTGCTGACCAAAGTGGCATAAGAGAGGCCTGTGCCAGATCACAGCATGTTCAGATCTCTGAGCACACAGATGGGCAGCTGCTGGAAGCTCAAAAAAAACCATAAGGCAATGAATTCTGTAACAGTCCTGTCCTCAGCTCCTGTTTGAAGGAGTCCTGTAAGTTTGTGAGCCGACAGGCACAGCTCTGAGGAGGAAAATGAGTGAGTTTTACCTTTTTAAACCCAGCCATCCCCCATCCTGAGCAGGGGCACCCACAGCAGTTTGCCCACGATCACAATGGCCAGGTGGGGTTGGAAGCTCTGCAGAGAAGGAGACTCCAAAACCTCTCTGGGCATCCTGCTCCAGGGCTCCAGCACCTTCATACCAAAGAATTTTCTCCTCCTGCTCAGATAGGACCTCCTAGGTTCCAGTGGGTGCCTGTTGCTGGGCACCACTGACAAGAGTGGTGACAACCCTGCCTAAAGGGGTCAAGACCAAATGGAGTGAATTCTTCCCAAGCAATAAGCAAGAGAACAAGAAGGAATGGCCTCAGGCTGCACCAGGGGAGGTTTAGGTTGGACATGGGTTTGAACTGGCAGAGGGGAGATTTAGACTGGATGTTAGGAGGAAGTTCTTTACAGTGAGGATGGTGAGACACTGGCACAGGTTGCCCAGGGAGGTTGTGGCTGCTCCCTCCCTGGAGGTGTTCAAGGTCAGGCTGGAGGAGGCCTTGAGTGACCTGTGCTAGTGGGAGGTGTCCCTGCCTATGGCAGGGGGTTGGAACTGGCTGATCCTTGAGGTCCCTTCCAACCTTCCCATTCTATGATTCTATGATTAGGAGAAATTTGGTGACTGAAAGGGTGAGAGAGGTTGCCCAGGGAGGTGGTAGAGTCACAGTATCACAGTATCACCAGGGTTGGAAGAGACCTCAAAGATCATCACGTCCAACCTGTCACCACAGCCCTCAAGACCAGACCATGGCACCAAGTGCCACGTCCAAACCTGCCTTGAACACCTCCAGGGACGCTGACTCCACCACCTCCCTGGGCAGCCCATTCCAGCAGTCAATGACTCTCTCAGGCAACAACTTTCTCCTCACCTCCAGCCTAAACTTCCCCTGGCACAGCTTGAGTCACCACCCCCAGAGCAGTTTAAAAGCTGTGTAGATGTGGTGCTTAGTGGTGGGCTTGGTAGAGCAGGGCTGATAGTGGGACTCAGTGACCTTGAAGGTCTTCTCCAACCTAAATGATTCTATTACTCTAAAGACCACAGTGGGTTGCTGGTTATGGGAGAAGAATGTCTGCCACTTACAATTCCCTTTTAAGGACAAACAGACACAAAAAGATTCCTGAAAGGACAGTGCCAAGCAACCCTGCAACCCCGAGGCTGTGGTCCCCTGGCAAGCAGACAAGAGGAAAAGCCAAACTGCAGTGCTGCAAAGTGAAAAATAAACAATTTTTAAAGAGACTTCGATTTTTAAGGTTTCCAAATTCTTCATGAGCTCAGTTTTTAAGGTTTCTAAAGTGATGGGGCAGCATATGCCTCTGGAGAGCTGCACTGACCACAAATAAACACAGGATGGCAGCACTGAGAACTGACGAATCATTTGCTTCCGTCCGGGGGCCTAAGCTCAGCTTGACTCTCTTTTTTTTTCTATTTAATTTCAAAAAGAACACCACACACGCAGGGGCTCCTCGGGTGTTCACTCGTTTCGCTCTGTTCCTCATCGCTCGGCTCCTTTCGGCTCGACGGGGTTCAGACCGCCTCCATGGCGCACGGGTGAAAACGCGGCCCTCTGTAACTCGTGCCGAAGCCATAGCAAGGCGCCGCTATAAATCGCATGGGCGGAGACCGTAGCAACTCCGATCCCATAGCAACGAGGCCTTCTATAGCATGCTCCAAGCCACTAAAACGGCGCGACTCCATAGCGCATGCGCTAGCCCCATAACAGAGCTGCTTTCAATCTTTCAAAGCCCTTTTTATAATATAGTACGTAAGGGCTTCTAGCGACCAGGCAGCAGCACCGACCGGGAGGTATACGCCTTTGCACTTGCAGTACCGATATTTTACCACGTCGTGGCAGCACTGAGCACTGACGGGGAGACACACTCTGCTGCCGTACTGCAGTGCCGACAATTTACCACCTGGTGGCAGCACTGAGCACTGACGAGGCGGCACACTCCGCTGCAGAATTGCAGTGTCGACAATTCACCACACGGTGGAAGAACTGAGCACTAACGGGATGGCACACTCAGCTGCAGAATTGCACTGCCGACAATTCACCACACGGTGGAAGCACTGTGCACGGACGAGGCGGCACACTCTGCTGCAGAACTGCAGTGCCGACAATTCACCACACGGTGGAAGCATGGAGCACTAACGGGGAGGCACACTCTGCTGCCGTGCTGCAGTGCCGATAATGCACCACACGGTGGAAGCACTGAGCACTGACGAGGCGGCACACTCTGCTGCAGAACTGCAGTGCCGACAATTCACCACACGGTGGAAGCATGGAGCACTAACGGGGAGGCACACTCTGCTGCCGTGCTGCAGTGCCGATAATTCACCACACGGTGGAAGCACTGAGCACTGACGAGGCGGCACACTCTGCTGCAGAACTGCAGTGCCGACAATTCACCACACGGTGGAAGCACTGCGCACTAACGGGGAGGCACACTCTGCTGCAGAACTGCAGTGCCGACAATTCACCACACGGTGGAAGCATGGAGCACTAACGGGGAGGCACACTCTGCTGCCGTGCTGCAGTGCCGATAATTCACCACACGGTGGAAGCACTGAGCACGGATGGGGAGGCACACTCTGCTGCAGAATTGCAGTGCCGACAATTCACCACCCGGTGGCAGCACTGAGCACTGACGAGGCGGCACGCAGAACTGCATTTCCAATAATTTACCACCCGGTGGCAGCACTGAGCACTGACGGGGCCGCACGCTCTGCTGCAGAATTGCAGTGCCGACAATTTACCACCTGGTGGCAGCAGTGAGCGCTCCCTTTCCGTGTATTAATTTATATGGGCCATATGTTCTTCGGGTTGGACTGGATGATCTTTGATGCCTCTTCCGACCGGATGTATTCTGTCACATATGCTGTGATATTAAATATTTTAAAAATATTTTAAAATATTTTTTAATCCACTCCAAGACTTTTCTGGCATTTCAAGCATTTTTGGACAGATGCTCCCCCTATCCCTCACTCACCTGCTCCTCTGCTGCATCATCATGCCCTGCCCTGTAACATCATCACTCAGAACCCCTCCACACTCCTGTTTATTCACTCCCCCCAAAAAGGGAAACTGCTCAGCCAACAGCTCATTATGTTAATAGTTATGCATGTATATATTCTCCTTCTCCCCAAAGGGGAAGCTCTGCTAGAGAAATAATGGAGGGGGTTGCCCCAGCAAACGGTTCCAGCCGCCTCAGCCACTCTCTCGGAGGCTGGTGGCTGGAACACGGAGGGGAACACGTGTCACGTTTCGCACTCAGGCTTTGCAACCCTCCTCAGCCACATGGCGAAAGTGAAATGAAAGTGAAACGCCCCCTACACCCAAGTACATGCCTTCCAGTACCTGCCCCCCCAACAGGATCTTCAGCATCTCTTCCACTTCTCAGAGGTCCCGGGTACCTAACACTAACCTCTAAAAAGCTAATCTAAAAATTCTCTAAACCTCTAAAAAACTAATCTTAACCCCTAGCCCTACCCCCAATCCCTAATTCTAATCTGTCCATTAACCCTGACCCTAACCCTAAACCTAAACCCCAACCCCAGCCCTAACCCAAACCATAGCCCCAACCCCAGCCCTGGCACACACCCTCAACGCTAACTCCATTGGCACCCCAACCGCTAACGCTACACTCTAACACTGCTCCCTACCCTCAGCCCCTAGCTCCAAGCACTTTGCCTTTATCTCTCCTATGCAGAGCTTAAAACAAAAAAGCCCAGACGACAACATTATACCTTTGCTTTTTTTCTTTTCCTTCTATTTCCAATCTTTCAACAAGCAGTAATAGCAGGTTCGAACGAACCAGCGGTAAAGAGCTCTCCGTTTCCCATCCCAGCTGCCGCCGCGATTCCGCTTCCTGAACGTCATCTGGAGGCGCCGCGGCGAGGGCTCTGCCGCCGTCATGGTGCAGCTCGGTAAGTACGCGTGGGCACAGACCGCCGGACGCGACCTGGCCCTTAACCAACTCTCACTCTCTTGGCAGGTAGCCGCCTCCTGAAAGGCTACCGCGGCGGGCACGTCGTGATCCGTTTCGCCCTGGGGGGCTGCACCAACCGACCTTTCTTCCGTATCGTGGCGGCGCACAGCAAGCGCGCCCGCGACGGCAAGTACCTGGAGCAGCTGGGCTGCCTCGACCCCCTGCCCAACGTCTACGGCGAGAAGGTGGCGGGGCTCAACCTGGAGCGGCTGCGCTACTGGCTGGGCTGCGGCGCGCAGCTCTCCCGGCCCGCAGAGAAGCTTTTGGGTAGGCTCAGGGTGGACGCCCGAGAGCGGGTTTCCGAGGGGAGGGTCCGCCGCAGCTCGCTCTGCCTTACCGCCTCTCCTTGCAGGTCTTGCAGGGTTCCTGCCGCTGCACCCCATGACAGTGACTGGCGCCGAGAGGCTACGCCGCCGGCGAGCCGCCCCCTCAGCCCCCTCCATGGATCCTGAGAAAGGCCCAGAGTGAGCGTCTGCCGAGGATCCCCGGCGGTACCCCCCTGCCCTCTCAGCGCTTCTGTCTGCATTAAAATGACGTTTGCACACCCTACACTCTGCATGTGCTAATCTCTTAAGATCCTGCTGTTGCTGTTACCAAATTGAGTGCAACAAACACAAAAGAGGTTTTCTTACTATAATGTTGGTATGGAACCATTCCATGAGGCGTATGCAGCACCTCCTGAGGGCATAGAATCATAGAATGGTAAGGTCGGAAGGGACCTCAAGGATCATCTAGTTCCAACCCCCTGCCATAGGCAGGGACACCTCCCACTAGTACAGCTCACTCAAGGCCTCCTCCAACCTGGCCTTGGAGGAGCAGCCTCCAGGGAGGGAGCAGCCACAACCTCCCTGGGCAACCTGTGCCAGTGTCTCACCACCCTCACTGCAAACAACTTCCTCCTAACATCCAGTCTAAATCTCCCCTCTGCCAGTTTAAATCCATTGCCCCTTGTCCTGGCATTGCAAGACCTTGTAAATAATCCCTCCCCAGCCTTCCTGTAGGTCCCCTTCAGATACTGGAAGGCTACTATCAGGTCTCCTCAAATGTTATAAGCTGTACTGTACTGCACCCTGCAGCACCTTCCATTTGCCTGATGTGCTCATGGAACTGTTTTTGATTCCTGGCAGTGACTTAGTGTAACAGGCCAGCAATCCAGGTGAGACTGACAGAGATAAATTTAAATGGAATAGCAGCTGCATTTCTGTTAGTTTCTCCATGTTGGTTCAGAGCCTGATTGTTTAGTTACCAGCAGAAGGGAAAGATTTCTGCCTCAGATAAACAGAGTGAGGTTTGCATGATGTAAGGTATGAGTTTTACTCACCACATGATTGACCCTATTGAGAAGCAAGAAACCCAGTTAAGTCTGTCTCCTACTGGGGATGTCTCTTGCTTTTTGTGGTTTCTTCTGGTGCAACTCTTAAACAATTCTACAGTAAGAATCAGACAAGACAGGTTTCCAGTTCTGAATCCCAGTAAGGCTTGTGGGGTAACAACCATGAGAGGGAAAGATTAGACAAAATGCCTTAAAAAAAGACTCATTTGCTGTTAACAAAATCACAATACTGAAAATAGGGTAGGGGTTTACTCCTGCTTACAAATGACAGAATGATATAGGTGGTTAAAAGAGTATGAATTGGATGAGGTTGTGAAAAGTGGTACTGCTTTTTTAATACTTCACCCTTCTGTATATTTAATCACATTCTGTACCCAAAAAAAAAAAAGTGACTTGGGTGTTGCAGACTGGAAACTGCCACCCAAAAGGCAGGGTTGCTATCACTAACACCTTCCCTTCCACTAACCCTGCTACAGAAGCAGCAGCCTGGGGCAGAAGAACAGGAAGGAAATGTTGCTGCAGCCATTTCCTTAGTGCCCATTGCCAAAAACCTTATCATCAGCAAAAGCAGGCTAAATGGATCATCATGACTTAGCATCAAGAGGTATGGGAAAATGTCAATTTAGATAAATTAAAGATGCTGGAGATCTCCCTTGGCATTTCAGCTCCAGGAATCTCAAGTTCTTTATTGTACTTAATGCAATCCAGGTAGTGTTACAGTAATGGCATCTAGAAGTCACCAAGGCTATCTTTCAGTCTGAAGGAGGGAGAGTGTGTATTAACAAAGCCACCTTTTACCCAAAGACAAATGCTTTTTGTTTTAAATAAAGTGCATGTCCTCTAGAGTACAAGATGAGTAGCTGTTAATGAAAAGAAATTGTTCAGGCAACCATTTTCAAACAGTTCACAGTACAGCTTTGCTTTTTTTTTTTTTTTTTAAATACATACCATCATGCA
>VWZE01000016.1:109804-144566 GCA_013396675.1 Eubucco bourcierii
TCATGCAATTTTTTTTTTTTTTACTTGATTCTGGAAGCAACTTCTTTTCTTCATTCAAAGATACAGCAGAAGCCCCAAGATTTTTCAGCAGTCTATTTTGAAAGACAGAGCAGAGGTTGAATGAACTGCAGACAAAGGCTGAAATGGTTACAGCTAGCTGAATTACAGACAAATTATTAGGTGCTTGCTTCATCCCTCTCCCTGACCTGCCCCCCCCCTTCTATGCATGTGTTACATTTATGAGCATACACAAATAATTGCCAACAAGCAACCTTTAATGAGAAGGATTTCATCCAAATTAACCTGTAGGCTCCACTGGAAAGATTAAACTACAGTATGACATAAGATCATTTTCCTGCCTTAAGTCATGCACCTTACTTCTAAAAGCAGCTCGAAGATCTAGAGGCTATTTGAAGTGTTTGAAGTCCAAAAGACAAACATCACTTTGCAGCTCACAGTTCAGAGACAACACACAGTAACTTCTGTAAAACACAAAACGTATGACAAAGGAAGAGAACAAGCAAGCAAGCAATGATGCTCTGTGGATTGGGCATGACTTCCAACTCTGCACAGTGGTGACAAGCTCTGGGTTTATTCCAGACACCACCGGTAGTAGTCAAAGTCAGAAGTTTTACATTGATGTTAACTTTAAAAAGTCCTGTGTGTGGAAAGACTACATAAACACATATGCAAAATAAAGTGCAGATCCCATAAACCAGGAAAAAAAAAATAAATATATTGGGGCAGTGCATCTGGCATAGCAACAGCTTTGTAACTGTAGAAACATATTTTACAGTCTTTATTTGCAGGTGGAAGTAAAAGACAAACACTGCCATCAACTACACCGATTTGATCAATTCTATGACTCTCTGAAGATCCTCACTTCCAATAAAATTACCTGCAATTGCAGCTGCCTAGAACAACAGAATGATCAGGATCCACTTAGTGCAATAATGCTGCCTACAAACTTCACGAGTAGAACACATTTTAAGAACCTGTGCTGTTAGTGGAACCAAAGCCAGCAGAACAAAGCAAAGTTTTTGAGGTTAAACGTGCGGTGAGGTATGGAACAGAAATCAAGGTTACACAGCAGACCAGCAAGAAAAGTTCTCCAAAGTCTTTAGGTAAGTCAGGCATCAAAAGTTACAAATGTACAGTTTCTCATACTGTTTTGTTCCAGCTTCACCATGAGCATTCTCAGAGACAACCATCCCACAGTCACAAATGCTTTTGCAGGTATGAGACTCTGTGAGCCCCAAGACAGAAAGAGGAGTAGCCTCAATCTGACAGTCCTTTACCTCTGAGTGCTTGACTTCAGTGGTGTTCCTCCATTAAGTCAATACTGAGTAGCATGAAATTTGCTTCTCAAATGAATATGGTAATACTCAGGGGCAGATGATAAAAACAAGAAGTTCTTAAATGGTTTGCATTATGCTTCAGCACTAGAGAATGGTTAAGCCACAACAGCCAAAGATTACACAAGTTCCCACCTTGGCATCCTACATCAAGCATCAGAATAAACCCAGTCAACAGACAACTAAAACTCATTTGGCAGGAATGGCCCTCCAGAGAAAATCCTTCTGTACCTAAAGACCAGGTGAGCAAAGGTAACCTCTACAGAGATGTCATGCACAGCACAAGTAAACATCAAAATCCTCATCGGCCTTGGTAAACCTTGTCTGCCTACCCGTGGAGACAGGCTGGCAAAGATCCTAGGAAGTTTCCACTTCGTTTCTGGTTTTATCTTTGCTCTCAGCACTTAAAAAAAAAAAAAAACACTTCCTGTGCTTAACCAAAAGTTGTAGGAGATCTCACACATTTACCACGTTCCAAAATCAGATTAAGAATTCTCAAGAGATAACAAAACCCAAAGCCCTTTTACTAATGACAGCTGTAGCTCTCCACCTGACCACCTGTCTCCACGCACAACCTTAAATTATCACAAGGTACAACTTGACAAACAAGGATGGATGAGCTCTGAGCTTTCATAGAAATTGTTTTTCTTAACTTTGAGAGTGAGCTTCCAGGCAAAGGAAGTTGGTGCAAAAAGACCCTTCCCTTCAAAACCAGGTTATGGATAACTGCCCATCCTCCTACTAAGCCGTCTCAAGTCCCTGTAGAACAATTTAGAAGTCTAATTTGGGAGGAAATACTCACATATTGGCAATCACCACCACAGACCATAGCCAGAACCTACAGAGCGGGGTTTGGAAGCCAGGCCCCTGTGGTTTCACTTTGCAGCAGCTTCTTGGAGCAGTTCTGCACACCCAGCAGCCCGGCTGTGGCACCTGACAGAGTTTTTACTCCACCTGAGCAAGACCAGTAGCTCTCAACCTTTCCAAAGTTTTTTAAAGCACCCTCCAGAACCAGGTTTACCATGGGCACAGGCCAGGATCTGCAGGTTGGCCCTGCTGCTCCCCAGGGCTTCACAGGAGTCACCGTTGCACTCAGGTGCCTGAGGACAGAGTTATTCTGCCTGGTTGCGAGAGGACACCTTCTGTCTGTGAAGCTGGTGGAGTGCCACGGCCACAGCACTCCCACAGTGGCAGTGCCCACAGTGCCAGGTGCAGCCCTGCAGTTTGCTGCCAATGGAGAGATCATGATCACCCTGCCCAGGCATCAGGCTTCTGGGTCCCCTGCCTTAAGTCAAACACCACCTCCCATCCCCCTAGAAATGACAGCACCGAGGGGCAGCTGGAGGGAATGGCCCCATGCTGACACCACCACTTCCTGGTGCTGTGGCCCCAAAGGCAGATGGGCCTTTGCCACCTTAAGGGAAGGACAAGCAGCGCCAGGCACTGCCAACCAGCCCCTCACCCTCCCACGGGCAGGTTAAAGCTCAGCAAAGCCAGTGCAGACCTTCTTGCCATTTCCTGTGCTCACTTCTGCCATCCCAAGGGCACATGAGCCCACCATGCCACCATGGGGAGGCTGAGGGCAACGCAATGATGCAGCAGAGGCTGTAGCGGCTTTTCCTGTTTATTCATTCTGTGCACGGGGCAAGAGTGGGCGCTGCTCCTCAGTGGGTGGCATCTCTGTGGGTGGTGACTCATAGGTGACGCAGAGGGAGGAGAAGAGACAGCCCAGGAAGGACACCAGGCTGGCGAAGTACATGGCGCCGCTGGCACTGCCCACAGCTGCTGTCAAAGGCCCCATGGTCAGGGCCACGAGGATCTGTGCCAGGAAGTACTGGCAGCTCAGAAGAGAGATGTCGACGCCCATCCCGCGCCGCGTGCCCTCCGCCTGTGAGCCTACAAACTGCAGGGAACACAAGAGTAAGGGGGCGCTGCGGCAGCCTCTCGCCCCTCCCTGTCCCGGGGCTCACCTCGCGGCTCTGGTAGTAGTCGCAGAGCAGGGAGTAGGGCAGCGTGCAGAGCGTGGCAAAGAGGATGCCGTAGGTAGCGCAGAGCGACAGCACTATGTAGATGTTCCTGGAAAGCGTGGCCAGCCCCGTGCCCAGCCCAAAGGCCAAGTATGCCACAAAGTACAGCGTCCGGGTGCTGAAGTGCTCCTCCAGCTTCTCCAGCGCGGCTGCAAGGCAATGGCACTCAAAGTGAACTGCCACCCTCCCTGCCACCAGCTGATCGTGGACCCAAGGGGTGCGCTCAAGCCTCGCAACCCAGACCTTAGGCAACCACATCTTGGCAGTAACCACTACACTTCTGAGTAACTGCTGCCTTGCATACAGGCACTAAGCATCCCCTCCAAATCCCACTGCCACAATGCAGCCTCGCTGCCCCACCTGCACCGAGGGTACGGCAGAGCTGAAGCCTGGCAGAGCTCCTGCCCTGAAAAGGTAAATGGAAACTGTTGAGGGGTGGGGTGGAGGTTCACGTGGCACACACACAACACACAGGACGAGGTGCTTGGGTGGTATGTGACACTGGGGTGGTCCACATGGGTACTGACTGTGACAGACTGTGCCTGTAGTGGCTGCATGTATTTCTGGACTCAATACACATTCAAAAAATGCTACTTGAGAAAAGAACTATAGGCTAACAGAGATGTGTTTTCATTGCACTGCAGACCTCATCCACTGTCAGTGCAGGCCAAGATAACCAGGAGAGATAATACAGTGAAAAAAGAATACTTGTACCACATGGCAGGCTATGTGCAACACAGATGCCAATCTGCTTGTTGCAGAAACATTGCTTAAGGAGTGAGTGCATCTCCTCAAAGCAGCAACTAAAGTGGCTATGCTAAGTACCTGAATAGAAAGCAGCACTGAATGCATAGATGCACATTCCCCAGCAGCCCATGGTGACCCCAGCGTTGTACTTCTGATACTCATCTGAGTTGTGAGGTGCTTTTGGGTTCCCTTGAAACACTACTTCTCCCATGAAGTCAGTATAGAAGAGTAGCATCCCCTCAAAGGAAAGCCATCCTGAAAGAAGACACAAGGAACACATCAGGACTGCAGAATATGTTTCCCCTTGTAAGCTTACAAGGATGCTATTAGCTGTATCACAACTGAAGATGTTGTGTTAAGCATTATGTAAGGTTCAGCCACATTTATTTGAGACTGACCTCCCTGTGCATTACAGTAGAATGTTAGAATCATAGAGTGGGAAGGTTGGAAGGGACCTCAAAAGTCATCTAGTTCCAACTCCCTGCCATAGGCGGGGACACCTCCCACTAGTACAGGGCACTCAAAGCCTCCTCAAACCTGGCCTTGAACACCTCCAGGGAGGGAGCAGCCACAACCTCCCTGGGCAACCTGTGCCAGTGTCTCACCACCCTCACTGCAAACAACTTCCTCCTAACATCCACTTTCAATCCCCTCTGTGCCACTTCAAACCCATTGCCCCTTGTCCTATCATTACAAGACCCTGTCAATAGTCCCTCCCCAGCCTTCCTGTAGGCCCCCTTCATATACTGGAA
The DNA here is from genome assembly GCA_013396675.1 of Eubucco bourcierii. Lineage (NCBI taxonomy): Eukaryota > Metazoa > Chordata > Aves > Piciformes > Ramphastidae > Eubucco > Eubucco bourcierii. The sequence continues at coordinate 114,686 of VWZE01000016.1, forward strand.
GGCTACTCTTAAGGTCTCCTGGAAGCCTTCTCTTCTCCAGGCTGAAGAACCCCAAACGTGTTTGTCAAACACATTTGAGATTTTAAAGACCATGATTTTTATCCTTTCAGTTCCTAAGGGGACTCCTAAAGGCTGACTGCAGGCCACAGAATACTGGTGTAATGAGACATTACAGCAGTCTGAGCTATCTTCAGAGTGGCTCATCACCTTGTCTTTTCAGATTGCTGTTCTCCTCCCACACAGAACTGGAAAGAGTGCTACTTCTGCAGACTCTAGAGTGCTTCCAACCCAGTTAAAAACTCCTATTCACAAACTGGTGTTAGGGCCACTGGTGCAGATAATCCACATTAATTTTTTTCCCAGGCAATGAGTTTTAACTACTTGTAACCTTCTGTCCAACTCTGTGAAACTGCTTGCAAGGCCTTCCTAGCCTAGGTCACACACTGGTAAAAGTAATGGTGTGCTGGTGTAAAGGGTTAGCCCCTCCTGGGGGTGGTCTGAACCTGACCCCAGGTGCAATGCTTAGCCCACTCCCACTCACTGTCAGGACACCCTATAAAAACAGAGGGACTTTCCGTTTCTCTCCTCTGCCCTGCCTGATAGCACCACCCTTGTTCCTGCTGCTCCTGCTTTGCCACCCTACCACGTGGTGGGACAACCACCTCTTGAATCTACTTCCATCATAGAATCATAGAATGTCAGAGGCTGGAAGGGACCTTGAAAGATCATCCAGTCCAGTCCCCCTGCCAGAGCAGGACCACCCAGAACAGATCACACTGGAACGCATCCAGACAGTTCTTGAGTATCTCCAGAGGAAGAGACTCCACAACCTCCCTGGGCAGCCTGTTCCAGTGCTCTGTCACCGTCACAGTGAAAAAGATTCTTCCTCAGGTTCGCATGGAACCTCCTATGCCTCAACTTCCACCCACTATCCCTTTCCTGTCACTGGGCATCACCAAGAAGAGCCTGGCTCCATCCTCCTGGCACTCACTCCTTACAAACTTATAAACATGAATCCATTGCCATCACCCTGGTTGTATATATATTTTGTATCTTGTTTCCCTTCCCTATACCTTTCTGTAGCACTCCTTACCTTAAATACCTTTTATTTAAAGTTTTTCTTTTAACTTCCAAATCATAGAACCACAGAATGGTAAGGTTGGATGTGACCTCAAGGATCAGCCAGTTCCAACCCCCTGCCATAGGCAGGGACACTTCCCGCTAGTACAGGGCACTCAAGGCCTCCTCCAACACCTCCAGGGAGCAATCAGCCACAGCCTCCCTGGGCAACCTGTGCCAGTGTCTCACCACCCTCACTGCAAACAGCTTCCTCCTAACATCCACTCTAAATCTCCCCTCTGCCAGTTCAAACCCATTGCCCCTTGTCCTGGCATTCCCTGACCTTGTCAGTAGTCCCTCCTCAGCCTTCCTGTAGCCCCCTTCAGATCCTGGAAGTCTTCTCTTCTCCAGGCTGCAGAGTCCCAAATCTTATAGCCTGTCCTCATAGCAGAGCTGCTGCAGCCCATCAAAGCAAGATTATTCTTTGGGTGTTTTACCTCTTTTCATCCTCTACATCTAATTCCTTTCTTTTCAAAAGAGAGGGGAAGGCATCCTATTATTGTACTGTTCTGATAGGCTTTGGGCTCTGGGAAGCTCAAACTAGAACCAATACAGCTGGTCACAGGCACTCTCACAGTGCTGTCTTCCACGTCACTCCATGGTCTGTTCCATGACCCCCATACACTTTCTGAATACCTAGGAAGTGGTTGATGCAGAGGTTCCGAAGAGCCTTGGGCATCTGGCAGATGGTGGAACAAAGAAGTTTGATGGAGAGTGGCTGCTCAGAGGTCTCTCCTGATCCATTCAGCTCGCTCTCATACTTAACGCCATTCAGCAAGATATTAGCAACCTGCGACGACAACAACTACCATGTCAACAAACACAGCAAGTAAAAAGCCAAGCAGCCTTTGAGCAAACCTAGGTCACATCACACACCTCATCTGATGATCTGAAAGGTAAAACTCTGCAGTATGTTGACTTGGAGGTTAAAAACCGTGCGTTTAGCTAAGCTAGAAGTTCAGCCTTGGAACAAGTGTTAAGTGGCAGCACTGAGACGCAGTTTTCAGTACACCTCAAACAGTACCTTCCACTTCTCTAGGATATTTGCAACCCCATCCAGATGCTAGTGTAGAAGACATTAATTCCACTGCATTAAACAAGAGTTGCACCCTCATTCAGGTGGATTTGGTTCCTGAGGTTTAATAGACATGAGGAAGAAGAGGTCAGTTTTAACTGGAACACATTCTTATTGCTTGCTAACCTTGATGCTCAATCTCTATGCACACAGTATGTAAAACCCTGGCCCCAGCAAAGTCTGCTCTCATAAACTGCATCCAAGTACAGCAACAAATAAATGAACCAAAACAAAGCAAATGAAAAAAAAAACAAACCCCACACACCACCTCCCCTTAAAAAACCAAAAAAAACCCCCACCAAACAAAAAACAACCAACCACAAAAAAAAAAAAACAACCAACAAACAACCCAAACAAAACAAAACAAAACCCCCAAACAAACCAAAATACAAACAAAACAACCCCAAACCAAACCAAAACCAACAGAGGACAGTTTACCTCATCCTGGATCATTACAAAATGGGCCAGCATAGAGAGCTCTCAGACATTCCAAGTTAGCATCAACAGTGGGAGGTGAAGTCCAGAGTCTTATCCCTGGAAAAGGGAAACCTCACCACCCTGATGGAACCAGATGTAATGACTGCCATAAGGAGAAGCTCATGGGAGAATCCTATCCCTGGCCCTATATTGCAGGTATTTCTGTGGAAAGGGAAGATACAGGCTCAATAAAAATGTGTCTTTTTTAGCTTGTGTGGTAGCTCCTTGGGTGACAAAGCAGGACTAAAATAACCAAGCTAACTTTCTCACGTGGCCCAACGACAGCAGGATGCTCTCACTCCTGCCATCTTCACAAAGGTAGCTGACAGACTGCCAGCTGTAAGTCACATCCTACCCACTATCACAGCTGTTCTACTTTTATGAGCAAATTGTCAGAGTCTTGAAAGGTGAATTTGTGTACCACATATTTAAAAATATATGAAGAGCTGAAATGAGTGCTCAGGTTTACATGGTCATGTCACTCATTTCCTGACCTTACCTGCTGGCTGAAGGTTACATTTCTTCTTCTGCTGTTTTCCGGACAGTGTCCCGTTACAGTATCTGGAATGGCCAAGGTTTGAGGTCTTTTCAGGATCCCTGATGACCGTGGCTTTATGGCATCCAGTGAGCCCACCCTCAGTGCCTCACCATCAGGCCTTGGCATCACACTGCTCTCCCCTTGCTCCAGAACTCCGTTTTCTCCTTGGAAGCAGCCATCGGGTGCTCGAGGAAAGCTAACACTGACAGGCTGCCTGGGCAAGCTAGCTGGAAGTGACAGGTAACTATTGTGCCCGCCTGTAAAACAGTCTATAAGCACACTGTCAATATTTGAAATCCCAAATGACGATGCAAACTCATTAATTCCTGTCAAGGAATTGTCTCTGCTGACAAAACTGCCATACTTGGGCGTAAGTGGACTCATGGGGGAAATGGGAGTTGTAAAACTTGTGTATAAGTGAGCTGAGTTATGAGAAGCAAAGTTTTCATTTACCCCCTCCTCAAAGAAGAAAGGTGGAGAAGGAGGGAGAGGAAGACTTGGACTCTTCATCACCTTTTTCTTCCTGCTAAAGAACCTTAAGGGTCTTTCTGGAATACTAATTAGAGTCAGCACAGTAGTGATAGAGAGTGTAACTGAGGTGAAGACATAGATGACGCGAAGTTGCCCTCCCACAGCTTTTCCAAAACTGGTTTTATCCCAGTGTATTCCTCCAACAACATAACCAAAGCCACCTCCAAGACCTGGTGGAAAAAACAAAGCCAAGATTATCTTCCCTAACCAACCCTGGAAGTCAGTAGCAGCATAGTGTCATTTGTCTAAGATTCATAAGCAGAATTCAAGAAGTTACTTCTGTTGTACTGCTGAACCCTTTTTCAATTCAAATGCAGTAACAAACACAATTATCCACACTCCAAGAACAGTCTGCAGGTACAAACGCAGCACAGAGAGAGAAGTGATGATACAAATACTCAAAAATGGTATTTCTTTATTTGCCAAGAACAAACCACTTTACCTTCAGCTATTTTAGTCTGTAAAACAGAAGTGTCCACCAGCCTCGTGTCAAAGGCTCTGCAATCAGTCAGCTACGACTGTTCTCCTGAAAGCAAGTGAAAACCCATTTTCCTCACTCAGTTAGAGGAACACAGATCTAGCTGCTTCCAAGACAGACCAAATCACTTCAGGAGCACAGCAAGCTCATTACTCAGCAAGGTGCTGACAGCATACAGAACTGCCACTGCACTGCTACCAATGAACATGGAAATTCCGAGGGTACTGGACACCTCTCTCACTCTGGTATCTTTTCTTCCTTAGAAACACATTCAAGAACATGAAAGAGTCCCCTCAGAGAGCAAAGCTAGGCCAGGACAGCACAGCAATTGAAGGTGAGAGTAATGAGGGACTATAAGGCCCAAATATGCACTTCTCCCTCCAACAGAACAACTGAAAAAGGCATTTTCCACATCTGCAGAAAGGCAAACCTCCTTCCTCACAGCATGACTTTGTTGTTTCTGTAGGTGTTATATATGATGTGAGGGACATTCCAACAAACAACCCAGGGCTGTGTCCTGCTTGCTGTTACAAAAGCCTTTTGCAGCAAGCAGGTATTCAATTACACAGGAAAAGCCCCAGAATTCACACTCTGCTGTCTCACAGCAGCAGGCCTCGTTTACTTAGGATTCACATCACCTAGGGAGCACCAGGAAAACATACCTGCTAACAGAGCATGGATGTTGAGGCCTCTGTCCTGATCCACTGGACCGCATACATCCATCATGTAGGCGTGACTGGGATTGTCTGCTGAGTCTGCACTGAAGTCCATGAGGACAACACCACAGACTGTAAGAATGATTCCCCATTTGTGGTTGTTGGTGGTGTCAAACAAGGCACTCCCTATATCTTTGCCATTCAGCATAAGGGAGAGCCCAAGCAATGCTCCTGGGAAGAAAACCAAACCAAAAAAAATCAATCAGTGGACTACTTGTAAGCAAAAAAAATCTCTACATCACCCCATACTCTAGGAGCACTATACCACCTGCACAGGCTTGTGGCAAGCACTATTGCTCTTGTTCAGATCACCACAGCCTAGAGAACGAGCATGGCTTACAGGATATGCATGGTGTTTCCTGCTGTTCAAGTTTACAGATGTCTGGGGTTGGTTTTTGTCAAAGAAAAACATTCTTGACCCTCGAAACATCATCCCTTCAGAATCTGACAAGAGAAGCTTTTATGTATGGATCTCTGTCTGCCAAAGCATCACCTCAGACACGGCTCACCACCTTGTTCAGACCCCACAATATCCAACTCTTCAGAGGCATTTTGTTCAGCCTGGTGCCAGACATCACAGAAGAAAGACATGCAGTGTTTCTGCTGTACAAGTGTCACACCCATCAATTCTAAGAGACACACCTACTGCTAAGACCAGAATGAAAGGTCTTCTCCTCCCAAATCTTGATGTGCATCTGTCACTCCAGGCCCCCAGCAAAGGCTGTAGCAAGAACCCTGGAAAAAAAGGAATCACCAAGGAGTATTTTTCTGCAAGCCTGTTTCAAAGGACATTTAAAACAGGTAGTACATCATGGCATAGTGATTTCCCCAGCTGGTACTAGCTGCCCAGGTTGCCATACAGTGTACTGCCTGGTAGCTCCCAAGTCAGGGACCAAATGTAACATGCCACTGCTCATGGTCATGGTTGTTCACTCTATATCATTAATACAGTTAAGTTTGATATCAGCTGAGGAGTAAGAGTAACAGTTACATGTTTTAAAGGATTGCTCCTTAAAAGCTTTTTTTTTTTTGGTTTTTTATTAAAAGCTATTATTTTTGTGGCTGCTCCCTCCCTGGAGGTGTTCACGGCCAGGTTGGATGAGGCCTTGAGTGAGCTGTGCTAGTGGGAGGTGTCCCTGCCTATGGCAGGGGGTTGGAACTGGCTGATCCTTGAGGTCCCTTCCAACCTTACCATTCTATGATTTAATTTATCCTACCTTAGATAGGAGATCCCCTACGTAATTAGTTTGGAAGGTAGCAGGAAGCAAACATGAGAACTGAAAAGGTGCCTGCATTACTCTGGGCCAGCCTGTGAGTAGGGCCTTATCCTGACATCTTGCAAGAACAGATAGAACCAATTTCCAAGTGGTAACAGCCCCTCCTACAGTTCTTTCCATAGCAATAGAGGTGCTCCCAGCCCTGCCTCCATACTAAGGAAAGAAATTCGATGCTTGTAATAGCAGCAGCCAATGGTCTTCCTTCACTGGGACACCATGCTGGTTTCAGACAGCTAAACAGGAGGCAGTTTAAATACAGGAACAGAATAATAAAGCTTATCCTTGCCAAAGACCTAAAAGGTTGAGGAGTCAATAAAAGAACAGACATTTTGAGCACACTCAGCTCATTTCAAGCAAGACACAGCAAGAATTATTCTGCAATTGGTTGTCTAAAATTACAGCTAGTGCTTCTTAACCTGGAGGGCACATGGAACATACTTGTGACCAGCCAAGGCAGAGAAAACAAACCCATTTAACCCCACGTAGTGGGAAAAACAACAGGGAAGAAATAGTGCAAAGAAAAGCTACCTAATATAGGGCTGATGAACCACACCATTCCATACAGCTGGTCTGGAAGCCCCATCTGAAGCAGCACAGGGGTAACATAAGCTGTTTCCATAGCATAGCTGAACTCAAGTCCAAAGAGAATGCATCCATTAAAGAGGAGTTCTAGGAAAGACCTTTGAGGCTGGAGATCCCCAAAGTCAATCAAATCAACAGGACATGGAGTATTTGGGGGTGGTGGTGGTGAAGGGTGGATGTGTTTTCTCCTTTTTGGATGTCTCTTGAAGTTGTTGGCTCGATGACTTATGTGCTGTGTGATTGATCCAGAGTAGCCTGGAACTTGTGACCTCCAGATTTCCTGAGGCGCTGTACTTGGCAAAAGCACAGCATCACTGCCAGGCGTTGTTGCAGATGGTGGGATCATCTCAGGGAGGAGTCTGGAAGGAAAACATCTCAAAATAAAAGTGCTTGAGTATGGAAAAGTTTGTTTAATTTAATTTACCAAAGTTCAAGCCATTTCTCAGCATTTCACATACTGAGTGCAGTCTTCACCTTTTGTTTACAATATTGTTTCTCCACCTGCTCACATGAGCCACCTATGTCTTACAAACATGACTCCTCCATTTTGCACAAATGAGACACCACAGATCCTGCCTTGATTGCCTAGGCATTGCCTAACATCATCAGGGATTAAAACAGAGGTTTGGTTTTGTTTTAATTACCAGTCATACTTCCCAGGAGCTCAAATATAACAGCAATAGGTTTACATTTACCTACAGTTCATTGGAGCTAAATGAAGACCAATCACAACCTCAGTCTAAGTTTACAATAACGCAAAGATGTGGCTTGGCTGCAGATCCAGACTCCTGCTGCAACGTAAAAATCACCTTTAGGTACTGGTCCTACCATTCCTGCTGCTTGCACTGAGGCCAAGGCTTAATTAAAACCTTTTTTTTTCCCACAAAGACTCAATTTGGGTTTCATCCTGTTTACATGCCTGAATTCAGCAGAGATGCTCTGTTGAAAGCACAGTATCTTATTCTCTGCTTCTTTCTGGTTCTACTTCCATCAGACTTCACCAGAGTACTGAAAGAATGTGTTTTTGAAGTTCAGACTACACAACCTAATACTTAGATGAGGTCAACAGACAACAAATTTGCTTGAGACCAGAAGCTGACACCATTTCTCAGTGTAGGAACTTAAGTTTCAAGCTAATACATATCCCACAAGCTGCCCTCAACACCATCCCTCTCTTAAGGATTAATGACATTCAGGTGCTGAGTAGCTTCCTCAGGTCTCATGCCAATGCCTCCTGCAGCCCAAACATGTGCATTGTGGGAGGCAAACCAGCCAAAGAGATTCCAAAACAGCATCTCAAGGCAGATGATGACAGATTCGCTGCATTAATGAACCACATATGATTTCTTGCCTCCTGTTGCCAGAAATGGAAACGACTCATAGGTGAAGTCTGAGCTTCTCTTCATTGTTTCTCGCCTGAGGACCAAGCTGCTGCTGCTGCCCACGAATGGCTCCACAGCACTCTCCAGACCACCCCACACCTCTGCAGGAAAGAGCTGGAAGTGCGCAGCTGTAAGCGCAACAAACCCACTACTGGTTTTGTGTTTACAGCCTCAAAAATACACACGGTGGTCTGCAGCTAGTTGGAATGAAAGGTCATTATTCATCGTGAGTCCATCATGAATTCAGCGCAAAACTGTGACTTGAGCTATCGCCCATTCTCGACTCACAAATCCTCCACCAAAGGCCATCTCTAACGGACTTAGGTCTGTCCACCCAGTGACCACAACCGCTTCAGAGCAGGGAACCTCTCCTCCAGCATGCAAAACCATTACCTGGCTGTTAGCCTTCACCAGCGGCAGCTAATTTCTGTTTTCGGTGCTCAAGGGTTGCTATGCCAATAGCTACACATCTCCATCCGCAGGGCCTTTGCAACGCCTGCCACCTGCACAGTGTGCGCGGCAGGCAGGCAGGCAGGCCCCGACTATCGCCTGCTTCAGGGCCCCTCTAACGCCCGGATTGGAGTTTTGCCTTCTTCGACAGAATTCAGCCTCAGCTTTTCCGTGGCCGGTGCCGAGCGCTGCGGCCGCACCCCGTACGGCGGCGCCGCGGGCACAGCCCAGCCTGGCCCGGCACGGCCGCCGCCTGCAGATGCCAGTGCCAGCCGAGAAGGCGACTGCCGCGGAGCCTCCGCCCGCCAGCGCGCAGCGACCCCCGCACCCCTCCCCGCCGGGGCTTTACCTCCAGAGACGCCCAGCCTGACCCCGCGCTGCACTGCGCCTCTCGCTGACGTTGTCCCGCGCACGGCCAGCCGCCGGCCCCGACCCCCTGCGATTCGCCGGCGGAAGCGACCGCCTCTCGCACCGCCCTTCCCCGCGCCGCGCTCCCCCGCGCCGCGCTCCCCCGCCTCTGCAGGGCTCCGCTAATGGCTGCTGCGAAGCTGGCAGGTGTGCTCCGCAGCCACGGGGCCGTTAGAGCTACCGGGAAGAGCCCCCGTGGCTGAAGCAGGGGTTATTCAGGGACCGGCGAGAGGCAAGCCAAGCCCTCGCACTTCAGGCCATCTACCGCGGGCACGCTGCCTCCTTGCAAGAAGATGCTTGCCCCAGGCAGGTGCAAACCATCATTTCCGCATCTTCATCCGGCACTGGCACTGGCACTGGCATGGCAGCGTTATGCGCACCGTTTTAGCCGGAGCGGGGATGAGTTTGGATAGGCCCATACAGTAGATACCCATGGATGATGGCCACTTTCCTTAACACTGGTGCTCCATCTTCCCCTTGCTTGGGTAAGGCAATGTGGCAATTTTGGTTTATAGTGCTTTATTTTTGTGGATATGTTCCAGATTTCCTCGTGGTCTGCAAATAGACCATTCCATAATGCAGTCTGCTCAGTGTATTTAAAAACTTCAGACAGAGTTAAGCATCCTTACTGCCTTGTCTCCAGGGGTTACTGTAACACTGCATGATACTGTGATATATGTTGGTATTTAGCTCTTGTAGAATTTATGGTAGCAGAACAATGACTGACCTGCACGTAAATTTTTAGTCATGATGAGAATAAAAGGCGCTGCACCATTCATAGAATCATAGAATGGTAAGGTTGGAAGTGACTTCAAAAATCATCTAGTTCCAACCCCCTGCCATAGGCAGGGACACCTCCCACTAGAACAGGTCACTCAAGGCCTTGTCCAACCTGGCCTTGAACACCTCCAGGGAGGGAGCAGCCACAATCTCCCTGTGTCTCACCACCCTCACTATAAAGAACTTCCTCCTAACATCCAGTCTAAATCTCCCCTCTTCCAGTTCAAACCCATTCGTAGAAGGCTAGCTCTCCTTTATCTGAGGATGTCAGAGCACTGTTTGAGGCAGGTAGGATTCAGATAGTGCAAAAATACATGTAAAGTGGGTCAAGAAACTGAGAAATCAGGCTAACCTTGTAGCACACATGGCACAAGAGATGACTGAATGTTACCATCAGAGATTCTGTGTCACTTGTGCTCTGTTGTTCAATGGGTTTATGTCAGTTTGGCCATTATATTGCTCAAGTATCATTCATCAGTGTTTATGCAATCCACAGCAGTGTAAAGGACCTATTTACAACACTGCAGTTTATCATCTCACAGCACAATGGCATTCATATGGCATAAGGGGGTTGTACTGGTCTAAATGAAAAGTGAGACTGGGTTTATCCTCACCTGTCCTCACAAATGTTTTTCATCAGAACTGCACCAACAGTGACTGCAAATCTTTATTCCCCTCTTCTGCTTTTAGGACAGGGTCCTGGGTAAGCTTCTTGTTTCCAAACTGACCCTAAGATACATATCTAATTCTGCTAGATTAGGTAAAAAGGTGACCAAGAAACGTGTCAAGCACTGACACTGTTGCTCTCAGCTATTTGATACAGTTCACCTCTTCTCCTTCTTTGCCCACATCAAAATGTTTGTGCAAAGCATAAACCCTTCAGCACAGCCATGAACATACCATTCTGCACTGCCATGCTTCTGTGCTAGCTGTGGGCACAGCCACGGAGAGCTCCTCAGAACAAACCGTGAGGCTTGTGGTACAGTTTGGTTGTCCTTGGCACAAAAGGGCTGCCTTGCCAACAGTACAACAAAATGTCAGAAAGTGTAATCCCTTCTTGAAAATACAAAGTAGGGGGATAAGGCTGTCAAATGAAGTGACTCCTTTTCTAATTCAGCAAAATCCACTTAATTTAAAGAGAGGGGGTAAGCTGCTTACTTTGGAAGACTTCAATTGTCCTGAGTTTCATGGCAAAGGAGGTAGTGTGGCAGAGCAGTACGGGAGGAAAATCCAGAGCAGCATAGTTTACAGGAGAGAATTGCTAGGCTGTCTCAAAGCAATTTTGCACAATTTCCAAGTCAGTGATGCTGTTTGTTACATACTGGACAACTTGGCATTTTGTAGCATGGGAAAGACTAAAGTTTCCCTGTGCCCAGAACGAAAAGCTTTGTATTTCTTTCTCCTTGGGAGGAAAAAGTGAACTAGCTTAATCTATCATTTTTGACCACCCCAACCTGACAGTTACACAGAAAGAACTAAGTATCCTCCTTTTTCTATTCCACATTGAAGTGACAACTAAGTTAATCATTGTCCATTTGTTAAAAGTTTTTCAAAAGGAAAAACAAAAAGCTCTTTCTTTTGTTTGGGAGAATGAGATTCAAGGTTGCAGGGGCAGGGGCAGGAGTGGTGGCAGGGTTGTAGTGCCACTCATTAGTTAATTATTAACCAGAAAGGTTAGATTAAGGAAAGCACTCAAAAAATATTTAAAAAATGAGATCTCTTACCCATTTGTTATCAGTTTTCACTGAAAGAGTATTTGGCTGAGTCAGCTCTGCTGTGCTTGGCCTTGGTCCTTGAGCTGATTTGGTAAACTCATTGCAGCAATATTGTACAGCACATCTGCTTTTCAGCATTTGGTGCTTTCATAGTTTCTGGAGAGGTACACATATACAGATGCAGTGACCTTCTAAGGTTCTTTCAAACTGCATAAGTTTCGGTGCCATGGATTGAAAAAAAATTCTCTTATATAAATTAAATTGTCCAAGAAATGTTGGGTGGGATTAGGGGAGAAACAACCAGTTGTGAGGCTTTGTGTAACACCTTCATTTACTACTGCCTATGAAACCCATGCCCCAGTCTGTTGCATCTTCCTAATGACACACCTCAGTGAAACTCTTCCAATGCTGTGCACTGACATCCCAAGAGTTTTTCTTCCACTGGTTTGCTCTCTGAGCTGTGTTTAGGCTCTGACATGCTATTTCCACAACAGCAGCGTGCACGCATTGAATTGTTTGCTTTCCTGAGCTTTGCTCAATGAATATTTCTATTCGCTTCTGCAGGCCAAGCTAACGCTGCCATCAGAATAATACGAGGACATTCAGCGAGCCCCTGTCCCCCTCAGCGGCTGCTGTCAAAGCCAGCGCAGTTCAGGGGATTAGTCGCTAGAGGGCGCAAGGCGAATCCAGCAGGTGGCGAACGCGCTCGGTACGGCAAGGCTGCAGGTCCTGCACACTTTGAGTCTGAATGAGGCTTGCGTTTATTTCGTACCCAGCTCCTGTGACCAACACTAAGATACAGAACCAGGAACATAATTATACTTCAGAAGACCTTTATCATCTTCTGTTTTTCAAGGAACTGAATGAAGGAAGGCTAAATTCGCCTTTGAGGCAACGTGTACCTGAGCTGCGTTGCCTGTGGGCTTCTAGGCAATTGCTGAATGAGTTAACTGCAGGCATGTAAGATATTTATCGTGGAATGTAGTGGTGCTAAGTGTCCAGCTTCCGGGAACTAGGTGCAGGAACACACAAAGCAACATGACAAAACCACTGAAGTACAGTATTTCCCTTAACTGCGATGCCTCAAGTGGCCTAGGTGCTTCACACCTAATAGACATAGCTATGCCCCAAAGACTATGCTAGGTTTCTTTCCAGATGTGACAAACCACAGAAAAGCGACAAGCAGGGTAATAGGAACAAGAATCCTGGATGCAAGAAATTGTGGTCACTTGAAGCAAATGTGACCTGTATCTATTTTAGAACTAAACTCAATTTTAATTTAAAGACAGAGCATAAATAGAGACTACTGTCGTCCTTGAACAGCTCAGTTCCTTTCTTCTCATATTAATTGTGAACTGCAGCTTCCAGCCAGTAGGTCCTATCATTAATAAGATCAAAGTTTTCCTGGCTACCGGGCACTTATTTCTGTGATTCAGTTTACTTCTGATCTTTTTAGTGGAGAAGGAAGGCAGAACTCACGTGATCAGTGAGCTCTGGAAAACCTCAAACAACTGCTTTTGTGAAGGCTGAGTACAGAGCAGGACACTGCTGTACGGAGGCTGACAGGAAGAGGTGGCAGAGTGAGGCACCCTGCAGAAAGCAGGCCACAGTATCTGCCTGCAGGCAAGCATGGCCAGTGGTGACCTTGGCAGGTCTGCCACACTGCAGCATTCTCAGCAGGAGAGGTGGTGAGTGGTACCAAAATGCTCCTACACTAGCCTGTGTTCTCTAGCAGCTGCACTGGCAGAGGCTTGGGCTGGCTCAGCAGAGCCCAGGCAGAGACAGGTACGTGGTGGGCACTGCAGGAAGAGCAGAGGTGTGCCTGCCTCTTGCTAAGCTTTCATTTAAAACTTCGGTTTATAAATTGGCCCTGTACCTTGTCTAAACTGACTTTGGAAGCCTGTGGGAAGTACTGCCCCACTTCCCTGTGTTTACCACAGGGGAAATGAGAAACCACTGGGTCCCTGGGGCTAATTACTTTCTTCAAACCCAGCATTGCTCTACGTTTCTGACTCAGTGCAGCCTTCAATTTTCTGCTGAGATTGTATCTGTATCGCGTTACAGGATGAGTTGCAATAGCACTCGATGTGAATTGCAATGCAGAGATGGCTCCTTTCTCTCCTGTATGTATAAGCAGGTTCCTTTTTACTCTTCAGGAAAATAAAGTAATACAGACCCTACTGAATGGGTTTAAATGGACATAGCATTTCCAAAGCAAGACAAAAATACGTGATTAATCCAGATTCAATCTAGACCATCCTTGCCTCTGAACTAGTTCAGGCCAGAGAGTTGAGATGTTCCAAAGAAATAAAACCTCACGTGATTAAAGAGCACAGACAAACACAGAGTATGTTATTAACAAAACACCAGGCTGCATTTCATGTTGATTTTTCTGGCTGATGACCCACGGAGGTGACTCAAAAAGTTAACAAAGGTCCAGCCTGTTCTAACCTAAGTAATCTTGGAAGCCTTCTTCCTCTATGGCCAAAAAGCTGTTAGCTCTGATCCCGACAGCGGGCACAAATACAGCGCTGTGAGACTCTGCGCTCAAAAATGTGTGCTGAGGGAATGTTGTGGCATCTGCTGTGTAGGAATTCTACCTTGTTCACTATTCTGTGCATGTCTAGCAGTTAGGCTCCCTGTTGCTTCTTGGCTGCTCATGCTGCGAACAGCATCTTTCTTTTTTCCCTTGTGTTGTGTTGTGACTGACTCCAGTCTGTCAGTGCCATTCTGTCTGTTCTACCTTGTGCCCCCTTCCATTTTCAGGATAGCCAAAGATCTCTGTGGGCAGATTACAAGTCACTGCTTTGTGGCAAGTATGTAGCAGAGGCAGGAGGTGAAGGGTATGTGGAGTTTGGAGACTTGCATTCGACAAGCAGCTGACAAGAAACTGTAGTCTCAAACAGGTAGAGATGTAGCAGTCTTGGCTGGTCATGTGCAAGGGAGAGAATAACATTGGAAACAACTGCTTTCTGCTCTTCTGGGCAGTGGCTGAGGATGCTGGGAAGAGGCACACCAGGCCCCTTTGCATATGTCTTTCACACAAGATTATTACAAATGGACTCATGTATCCTGAGTTTTTCTTTTCAGGGCTTCACAAATGCCATTAGATTTTCCATTCGTATTTAACACTTCCAGCCGAACAGAGAGCTGTAGCTTTAGTTTAACTCCTCTTCAATGTTGCAGGCTCATCATCTTTAACATGCATCTTAGCCAGGAGTGAAAGGAGCCTTTGGTGCTGTGGAAGCAGTGGGTGTCGGATCCCTGACAGGCAATGCAGTGCTATTAAGATGACAGCTTTTCCTGTGCTGCCCACAGCATCCCTCGGAAACCTGTCTGCTCCCTCACAGAGATGCCAGCTGCTTTCCCTTCCCAGCCCATCCTTTCTGCTTTGTCAGCAGATAGTCCTCCAGATACAAAGATCTTTTCACTAACACTTCCTCGCTTTTCTTTGTTAGCTAACTCTTGTTATTGCTAAAACTGAACTTCCCAGAGGCGCTCTGAGTATGAGGTTGCTCTGAATGCAAGGAGCAGCACATAGGGGAGCTACAAGCAGAGGCCCTGGGGTGTCTGCCCGGGAGCCAGGCATGCGAGCCTGAGTCACAAGCTGCAGAACTGGGAGGGCAGAGGCATCAGAGCCCTTTGCGCTTGAATCACTCTTAGCCAGCAGCAGGTCAGCTGGCGGATGACTGCAGCCTGAAGTGAAGGCTTCAAACTCCCCAGCCAGCATCCGGTTCCAGAAGTGAATATCTGCATTTCATCAGCATCTTGTATTGTCTCTCTGAGAAATGGTATTCAGTTGCAGGTAATTAGTAGTGCTTTGGTTTTCTGTGGCTTTCCACTTATTCATTTGTGTTGGGTCAGCTCAATTGCTTTATAAGCATGGAAATGTGCTTGAAATCTGATGAGCTTGCAACATGAAAGAAAACCTACAATGTTATTAGATCTCAAATGCCAGAACTGTGGGGCTTGCTACCAAGCTCCAGTTCAGGTTTGCACTTGATGGCAAAGTTGAAAACTTGGCACATCTTTCAGGCTCATCAGAGAAATTATTCCTAGGTACTGCAAACAATTAAAAGACAAAATAATTTTTCTGTGCTTGTATTCTTCAAATAATAATAATAATTTTTTTTTTTTTTAAAAGGCAAATACACAAGAAACCTGCAGCTGCCGAAACTGTGGTACCAGTGAAGTCAGCTGGCCTAGAAATTTGGTGTCCTTGGTATGAAAATGCACAGAAGTTTCACAACCAAATGGCAAACATAGCGTACCATGACCTGTTTTCTAACCCTGGGACAAGATTACATTTGAACTGGTGACAGGTATCAGAATATTTGCCTAAGCAAGCAAGGTAAAAGTTGTGTTAAGCCTTTTGGAATGTTCAGTCACCCACTCTTGTGCCATTTGCATGATAAAAATCTCAAAAGAATTGAATAGAAACACTTTTCATATGTAAAGTAACAATCATCAAGTTCTTCCAGAGTGTTCTGTCTTTGTACTGAAATCTTCTGCAGATTTTTCTGCAAGTTAGGCTGAGTAAAGAGTCAACATCACCACCTGAAATGTAATTTTCTGATTGCGTCCCAATTACGTTGTTACAATGTAACATTTTGAAATTAAAATGGCTTTTTTTTTTTTTTTAAAGAGTTCTGTCACTGCTCACGTCAAAGCATTTCATTTACTAGCAGAGTTCTAGTCAGAGGCCACAAACCACTTTTGTCTCTTCATCTCTCCTTGCAAGACCTTCCAAGTCCTTCAGGATTCTTAAAAGTATTCCTATTTTTTAGTTTTCCATGGTATAGCTTTAGAGGTGATTTAGCTAATTCCTACCTATTGTCTATAAATTCTTGAGAGATTATTTTGTCCCAGTATCCTGCTACACTGGTACTGAACCCTGTTTCACTGCACAACATCCTCCCAGCTCAGTGTTCATCCACAAATAAAACTGCCATCTTTGACATAGGTGCTGTAATCCATCAGTGCCTGTGGAACAGCTATGCCCAAATGCAGAACCCTGAGCTTGTCTTATGTAGGCCTGCAGTGAAAATGGTGTCTGTGGCCTCCTGGGGAGCTGAGCAGTTTGGCAGGGCTGTGATGGGTACTGCCAGGTAGTGCATAGATGGTAGCTTTCAGAATGACCTCCCTCCTTCTACAGAAATGGAGTTCCTTCTCCTGTTTTTGGACTGGTGTTGAGCTCTTAGTCCTGAACTATCTGATCAATACTTGTGCTGGTTTTTTACCTTGTTTTAACAACATAATGATCTGCTTAAGAAAAAAACATTCAAGATGTTTAAGAACTTTCTTGTTTAGGAAATACTTAACATGCTTCGAATACATCTGCAGTGTACACAAAACCAAAAAGGACAAGAAAATATTAAAGGTAAATCATGTTCCAGTTTAAAAGTCCACACGTGCAGGTGACCCACCTGGAGTCCTGTGTGCAGTTCTGGAGCCCCCAGCACAGGAAGGACATGGAAGTGTTGGAGCAGGTCCAGATGAGGCCACCAAGATGCTCAGAGGGCTGCAGCAGCTCTGCTGCGAGCACAGGCTGAGAGAGTTGGGGCTCTGCAGCCTGGAGAAGAGAAGGCTTCCAAAAGATCTTAGAGAAGCCTTCCAGGATCTGAAGGGGACTACATGAAGCCTGAGGAGGAACTATTGACAAGGTCTTGCAACGCCAGGACAAGGGGCAATTAGTTATCTCTCTGATCTATGCAGCTGAAACTCATTGTCAGCAATCAGACCTCCCACCTTCAGACACCTCACAGGGCTCTGGGTTGCTGACTAACTCCTCACTGTTGGTACTATTTAAATATCAGATAAATATGTTGTGTTGTCTTGCAGTCCAGAGCAGAATTACCTATGAGAAATGACCTTTTCTGTGTTTCTGTTGACAGATTTTACCCTACGAATGCAGTAATGGGCAATTTGGTTTTTTACAGCTGGTTTTATAGTTTGTAACATTTGCTTTTATCCTAATGCATTTCAACACTTTTGATTGCTTGCTGGAAAACGGTTTGGGGTTTTTGAGTGTGGGTTGGTTTTGTCTATGGGTGTTTTTGCTGTTTGGTTTGGGGTTTTTAACCCCTTCTTCACTGCCTTTTACTTCCATTGTCCCAAGCTGGTTATGTGTAGTTGCTGCTGTTTTTAGCTCCTTTCTGGCTTCTATCAAACTATAATTTCCAAGACTGCCAATACCTACCACATTTGGGACAAATATTTTCTATCTTATAGAAAAAAAAATTTAAAAAAATCACTCTTTTGAACTGTCCTATAGGGTCTGACCAGGAAAAAAAAAAAAAAAGATTTTAAACATAGTTTCTGATTGCACTTTCCCCTACCACAAGTAAGCTGGTAGGCCAAGATTTGTCTACAAACCTACTTCATTTCTTGTTTTTCAGGTCAAAGTAACATCGAGTCAGACTTTGCATGGCAAAGAGGCATAAACAGGATTTTCTAGCATGGTGAGTACCTGCAGAATCAACAGGGCTGATGATTTCTAATGACCAAGAATTTAGGAGACACTTCATCCTAAATAAAAGCAAAAGGGGGCAATAATAACAAAGGAAATTCTGTTTCACCTCTACCTGTTTTATAGGGGACTTAAGGGAGGAATTTAGGAAAGATGCATTGCAGAATGCCTTCATGTGAGCTCTCATGATGGCTGCAAGGAACATTACCAGAAAGAAGTTCACAACTGGAGTTTTGAGGGAGTTATTTAAAGTGATAATACAGGTAAAGATTTAATGATAGTGTTCATGGGAAGACCTTAAATGGGGATCATGCAGCAGAAGATGTTTCTCCTTTTAGCCTTTGCTATCTTTGACTTTGACTGTGAACTCTTTCCTCATTTTGCTAGATGTAGACTTCTCACGGTTCTTTTGGCTTTTTTTGCTTCCACATCTGAACACAGACCAGAAGTGCCTCATACCAGTTTTCAGTTTGCTGCTTTTTTTTTTTTTTTTTTTTTTTTGTTTTGGGTAATTTTTATTGAATGGTTCCAGGAAAAACTAGAAAAGACCTGGCAAGGTCACAGCAGTCCTCTATTTCATCTCCTTGGCTCAAGGCAAGCTCTAATAACCCTATCCTGCTCTCAAGCATCCTAATAGATGACCTTAAAACCCTCCAGTGATAGAGGCTTCAATCTCTCTAAGCAAAATTCTTTTTCATAGAAACTTTTGCCCCCCAACTTATAAACCAACACAATCTCACTAATTGTACAGAAGGACTCTGGCACCAGAATCTCACTAATTGTACAGAAGGACTCTGGTTTTGACACTGGCAGCAGAAGGAAAGTGCTATGAACTTGACTGCTGTAGCTGTTTCTGTGTTCCAGTGTGACCCAGTGGATGAAAAAGGGCTCAAGTAAGGTATGTGTGGTTTGCTGCAATAATGACACCCCTGCTTATCCCTTGGCCCCTTGACTGTCTTTAAGGCTCTGCACCCTGAAGAATTCTCACTTATTCTGACGTGTTTGCTTGTGCTGGTTTCAAGGGTGAAACTTTATTTCCTGTCTCCAGTAAGTGTAAAACCAGCAGTAAGGAAATACAGATGAGAGACAGGAAAGAGACTGAATTAGACACAGACACTAATAATGTGCAGATTAGGATCACATTTCACAGATAGTACAGTAGTGATTTATTTAAGAAATGATGCCTTAAACTCAGGGGAAGTGCATTTGCTAACATTGTTTAAAACCAGACACCAAAGGCATCACAGCAAATGCCAGTTATTTTGTCCAAACTCCCAGTATCTGTCCATACCTTTTCTTGCAGTGTAGCCTGAGATCAGTGTGATACAGAAAACAGGAGTCTGCCAAAATCACTACCTAGAAAATGCTTTAAGTCATTTTGAAGCTATGAAGGAAAGAGGACAAATGGCAGCACCCATCCAGAGGAAAGGATGAGTGACTCAGATTTTCTGGTCATGTACTGGGTCAGTGGCAGTGCATGTTTGGGTGGGCAGAAACAGGCACACTGGTGTAGAGTTTAGAATAGAATTGTGTGCCAAATACATTTATTTGGAGCTGGGATCTTCCTACACAGTAGCCAACCTGTTACAAATCTATTTTTCTCTGGCATTTCTTTGAATGCTATGGCACAGCTAGCTTCCTGTGATCTAACTGCCCACACTACACTCAAGACTCGCTTCTGCAGTAGAACTAATTACTTTCCTGCTAAGTCTAAAAAATCAGTTACAAAGTCTGTCAAGTTGTACCTACCTGCAGGCCAAATGCTATGGCCTGTTGCTGCAGAAGCATCACATTCACAGGCCCCCAGTCAGTCCCATTCTGCTGCAGGAAAATCAGTAAGCGTCACTTCAGTGTCCTCTTTTCCACTTCCCTCTTGGCTAAAGGGATGCTAAAGGAAAGCAGTCACAGAAAATCACTGACACACAAACAAGTGCCACACATCTTCCTTTGTAGCCCTGCAGATATTTAATAAGCAGTTATTTAGAAGTCATAAAACTGTTCGTGTGTCCAAGTGAGTCAGAGAACTAGGAAGTGACTCGTGTTCCAGACCATCTGTGTGGACCTTACAGTCTTTTGGCAGGATTCCTACAAGGCCAAAACTGACTGATTGCTTTGTGACACAAGCTCTGTTGCCAGCTGATTAAAGAGAGGCTGTAAGAAGGATATAGGTGAAGCTCAGAGCATTGAGGACAAACATTTGCTGGCTGTATTTACTTTTAGACAGACATGATGAAAACATTCCCAACAGTCTGCTACCATGCAAACAACAGTTTGCTGATGTTATGACAATGAATAACCCACACACACACACTGTAACATTTATAAATGCTCAAAACTGTTGATTATGAAGATGAACATTACCTCTCATTTGGTAGCACCTAGGAATGAGTATGGTGAAATATTTCTAAAACACTACTTCTATCTGCAAAGGTCTTCCAGGCACATGATGAGCTTGGTTTATTTTATTTATTTTTCCACCAGGAATTTAGCTGAGTACTAATAAAGGCATAAACTTCTTCAGTGCTTGCAAAGTACTGCCATAGGTTGACCATCATCCAAATGCTGTATAACTCATGGACAGATGCTAGAGTCATCTTCTGCAATCCACACTACAGAATGCTAAAAGTAAACTTCATCTTTTCTAGAGCTTCATTCCCATTCAGTTTAATGCCTCTTTTTACAGTAAGTGGTTCATGATAGCATGTAGGTGGAATCTGGAAACGAAAGGCTGTTCCTAAGTTATGACTGTGCCATGTGCCAAGAAGTTAATGTCATGATTCATGCATTCCCAGAAGAGGCCAGATGGACATGGGCATGACTGTAAAACAGACTCTCCAGTAGTTCTCATACGGGGATTTTTTTTCTTATCAGCAGGAAGGGGAAGCTTTATTCATCTGTCATAAACCATCAAGGGCCCACTGGTGCCTGTTATGTTGAAATCAGAGTAAAACGACTCATAAATTCATTTTTCAGATTGTAAAAAGATGGTTATGAAGCACAAAGAATACAGTGAAGCAGATCTTGATGTCTGTGGGATCTAGGTCCACACTAGACACTTTTACTCCTCTTTATTAACCACAGTGTAATGGCAGTAAACTGTCATGCTATTGATAAAACTCTGCTGTTTAACAATGTCAGCCAAGTCTGGTTATACTTTCTGGCACGACTTGCCAGAGAACATCTGTTTTAAGAAGTAGCTCCTACAATGACAGTGATATAAGAGAGATCAGAAGTGCCTTTGAAAAGTAATTTCCTACTTTCATAGGCACGTTTGCAGCTGAAGGCAATCTGACCTGAACAGAAGCAATGTGAGCTGGAGTACAAATCGTGACACACAAAATAGCAACCATCCTGTCAATCAGCTCCTCAGACACCAAGCAGATTGTAGAAGAGTTGTCTCTTAGCATTTGTGGTTTGCAGCAGCCAGCAGCACAAGGCATAAGGCTTAGAGTGAACAACGGAGCACAGCAGTGTGCTCTTAGCTAGGTCTGACATGCTGAGCCCTGAACACCACTGTGCGGTGCTAGAGACCTGGGCTGGCCTTTGTGCCCAGCTGACTGCAGCACTTGCAGTCAAGATGCGAACAGGCCAGGCAGCCGCTCTGCCCCCGCCTTCACTTGAGGCACATACCCGATGCTTCGCTCTGCACCTGTGGAGAGGTGCGATGAACAGCCTGGCATCGCCTGCAGAAACCCGAAGGCAAAGACCTGCACGGATGTATGAGCACTTCTCAATGACAAATTCTACCATTGCTGCTTTCCTTCCACCTTGTGCTGGTTGGAGGCTAATTGGAATATTTTAATGGGGGAAATTATATTATAGGCTGTGAAAAGAAAGCAATGGTGAGGTCTGCTTCACTCAGAGGCTTGCTGAGATGTATAAGAATACAAAACAAAGATAAGACACTCAGGCACAGACACTCTCGGGCTGTCTGGCTTCTGGCCTTCTCTCACTAATCACTTTCCATCTAACCCCCCATGCCCATTCTCCAAACTCACCTTGCCTGTAAGGCAAACCTTGGGGTAAGGTATAGGGGTGGAGAGAAGGTAGAAGGGTGGTTGGGAGCCCCTCCTGGGGTCTCTGATTTCTGGGAGGGGAATTGTGTTTCTGTATTACCTTTACCTTGTATATTTCTGTCAATATTCCTGTCTACTGTGTCTATCTCTGCTTGTGCATTATGCTGAGCTGTAAATAGAGCTTCAGTCCTTAACTTCCAGACAGCTGAGTCTAGTCTGGGGGGGATTTTTCCAAAGTGTAGGGGGCCAGAGAACTCCTAAACCATCACACACCTGCACAGGTCCACCAGCTCTGCCAGCTCTCCACTGACAGTACACAGCTGTGCCACACTGACTCTGGCTTCACCAGAGCTTCACTGCTCTTCTCTGGATATGCTCCAGCACCTCAATGCCTTGTTTGTAGCGAGGGGGCAAAATCTGAACACGGGATGCAAGGTGCGGTCTCACCAGCTCTGAATACAGGGGGACAGTTGCTTCCCTAGCCCTGTTGGCCAGGATGGTTGTCCTAGGCTGAGGCCATGCTCTGCCCAGCACTGCACAACAGAGGTGACTCTTGCTCCTTTTAGAGAGTAAGAATGAAAACACTGCATACTGATGGGAAGTTTGAAGAGAGATTCTCTAGTGCATATATGCAAAAGGCAGTCAGGTGGAATGAACACATCCACCAGCCAAGCCAAGCCTATTGGACTAAAACCATCTGGAATCTTCCACCTGTTCCACCCTCAGCAGACCTAAGAGCAGGCCAGAACTGCCTCCCCCAATCTTAGCCCTACAAGCTTCAGTAGGGCAGATGACACAGCTCAGAATTCCCTGCCACCTGGCAGCCAACCCCCCCCACAATCTGCAGAGATAAGCAATGTGCACTCTTCCCAGAGAGAGATGTGAAGGGAGGAGAGGAGAAGAGAAAGAGAGCAATAATCAACCAGGCACTTCCTTACAAGCTGTGATATTGGAAAACAATAGAATAATAGTACAACATCCTGAGATGCCCAGAGCCCTCCGCTGGGGCTACAGGAAGGCTGGGGAGGGACTATTGACAAGGGCTTGCAATGCCAGGCCAAGGGGCAATGGGTTTGGAGTGGCAGAGAGGAGATTGAAAGTGGATGTTAGGAGGAAGTTGTTTGCAGTGAGGGTGGTGAGACACTGGCACAGGTTGCCCAGGGAGGTTGTGGAGCACAGATCTCTGATCACGTTGGGTGATTCTGTGCTCCACAACCTCCCTGGAGGTGTTCAGGACCAGGCTGGACGAGGCCTTGAGTGACCTGTACTAGTGGGAGGTGTCCTTGCCTATGGCAGGGGGTTGGAACTGGCTGAACTTTGAGGTCCCTTCCAACCTTCCTATTCTATGATTCTGTAGTTTTCTTAGGGGAACCTGGGACCCCTCAAACTATGACAACAGTGTTGATATTCTTTGCCACCTGGGCACACACTGACTCTTACTTGGCCAACTGTCAGCCAGCACTCCTAGCTTGTTTTTTTTTCCTTCTGCTGAGCAGTTTTCCAGCCACTTCTCCCCAGCCCTGTAACGTTGCATGACTGTGGCAGGAGAATTTTAAGACATAATGTACATGAATCAGCAGTGCCTTGGGCTCCACTTCTAACAATATTTTTCTCTACACAAGGAGAATGATCCTGTGCCTGACAAGATCTAAAATCAGACAGGGAATGTAGCTTCCTAAACCACCTGCTAAGCTGAGGGGCTGCAAATTAAGGAGTTCCCTGAATTTCACTTCCTCAACTGATGTGCAGACAACAAAAGGCATGAGGAGTCCTGGGGCAAAATGCCCTCTAAAATGCCCATGGTCTTTCAGCTCTTTAATGGCATCCTGGTAGCATCAAATCAAATAAGTTCCTGTGATCCACATTGACAGTTCTAAAGCCACGTTCTTTTGAAAGCTGCTTCCTTGCCTGATTTTTCACTAGTACAGGTAGCCCATGGACATAGCCAAGATTGTCAGTCTTCTCTCTACCACACAGTAGTAGCAGCAGCAGCACTGGCAAGCTTGAAAATAAATAAAAATCCCTTCAACAAGGTTTGAAGTATGTCTAGAATCTGTTTTCACCTACATGGGGATGCAGGACAAACTCACAGCCTGGGGGGCCTATATTCTACATCAAGACTTCTGCCCAAGGTCAACTGTCTGCTTTTGTTGGGCAATGCTATGCTAACTTGTCAGAAAAGAAAAATATAAAACCAAAGCTATCTTTAGGGACAAGTGTGCCTCAGAACGTGCATGTTACACACATAAAGACTGATTATTCCAGACTGCCCTTTTCCCTTTCCATGCAGTCTGCAGCACATTGCTTCACAGCTGATACTGCTTCTTGGATACAAAGCCATGTAAAAGGAGATTTCAGGAAACAGTAGATTTTTTTTTTTTAATTTTTGGGGTTTTTTTAACCCCACAAAATAAATCCCACACACTTCAACTGGATATCTGCTTAAGACTCAGACTGCCTGCAGGTAGTGCTGTGCTCGCTCTGCCTCCAGGAAAGGAGATAAATCTTATCAAGAAGTAATTAGGACAGGCAGCAAACCATACTGTCAGCTGAGCCAATGCAGCTATACCCTGCCTTGCTTGCCATTGCTTACTTGTTAAATAAACTGACCCAATGAGTCACCCATTGCAACAAAATGATGTAACACATCCAAATTCTGAACTAGTAACCTCCAATACTCTTTGAATACTCAGGAATAACCTTTGCATTAGTCAGGAAGCAGCAAGTACAAGCTGCCACTGCCTGCATGAGTCACAAACGAAAGAGACTTGGCATCTCTTCCAGCTTTGTGCAACTCTCCTCCTCGTGTTCTTCCACTGCACCAAGGCAGCACTTCCCAAAGTGGTCACACAGAGCACAGCTCTGATGCTGGCTACATCTATACCTTATCTTTCTATGATTCTATGATTCACAGAACGTGAACAGGTTCCCTCAGATGCCAGCTTACAATCCCAAGCACAACTCCAGGCTGGGTGGGGAATGGATGAAAGCAACCCTGAGGAACAGGCCCTGGGGGTCTGGGGTGATAAAAAGCTCAACCTGAGGCTGCAGTGTGAGTGCAGCCCAGACAGCAACTGTGTGCTGGGCTGCAGCAAGAGCAGTGTGGGCAGCAGGGCAAGGGAGGGGATTGTGCCCCTTGGCTCTGCTCTCCTCAGACCCCACCTGCAGTCTTGTGTGCAGTTCTGGAGCCCTCAGCACAGGAAGGACATGGAAGTGTTTGAGCCAGTCCAGACGAGGCCATGAAGATGCTCAGAGGGCTGCAGCAGCTCTGCTGTGAGGACAGACTGAGAGAGTTGGGGCTCTGCAGCCTGGAGAAGAGAAGGCTTCCAGGAGACCTTGGAGTAGCCTTCCAGGATCTGAAGTGGGCTACCGGAAATCTGGGGAGGAACTATTGACAAGGGCTTGAAATGCCAGGCCAAGGGGAATGGGTTTGAAGTGGCAGAGGGGAGATTTAGACTGGATGTCAGGAGGAAGTTGTTTGCAGTGAGGGTGGTGAGACACTGGCACAGGTTGCCCAGGGAGGCTGTGGAGCACAGAATCACCTAACATGATCTTCGATCACATTCTGTGCTTCTGTGCTCTGCAACCTCCCTGGAGGTGTTCAGGACCAGGTTGGACAAGGCCTTGAGTGACCTGTACTAGTGGAAGGTTTCCCTGCCTGTGGCAGGGGGTTGGAACTGGCTGATCTTTGAGGTCCCTTCCAACCTTACCATTGTGTGATTCTATGATCCCTACTACATCTCATCATGACTAATTCAAGCCTGCCCCAACCAACTAGTGCTCCCTGATCTGTGCTGCTCTATGTTTAGGCACATCTTTCTGTGCAAACAGATGCATTTATGCTTTGGCTCTTGATCTAGCTGGGTAATCTTCATCTGAACACAATTTGAGTGCTTAAGTTCAGCAGTCTTGTCTGCTGTTTCCTGTATGTGTTTTGCCTCAACAGAATGCATTTCCAATCCCTCATGAAGTCTATGGAATTACAAAGAGCACTCTTCCAGTTATTCAGTCTCCACCGACTTTGTCAATCCTATCAAAAGAAAAACTTCAAAACCTATCAAGTTTTAGCACTGTAACTTAAGATCAGGCCTGCTCAGAATGTCTGGATGTTCATCATAGCCAAACAACCACCACATTTTCTCCTGCAGGTCTTTCCCCGCAGGAATTGCAAACTCAACCTTTCAAAAACCTCTAATTGACTTAAAATAAGCACTAGACACAATCTAGAGAAATCTCCAAGTGTGTAGCAAGGCAGGGTGTCCAGAAATGCAGAATGCATGCTACAGCTATACATCATTACCATTCTATGATTCTATCATTAAGAGTTTTTAAGAGCCATAAGACAGGATTGCCTGTCATATTTAAATGCAGACTAAAATCATAGAATCATAGAATGGGAAGGTTGGAAGGGACCTCAAGGATCAGCCAGTTCCAATCCCCTGCCATAGGCAGGGACACCTCCCACTAGCACAGGTCACTCAAGGCCTCCTCCAACCTGGCCTTGAACACCTCCAGGCAGGGAGCAGCCACAACCTCCCTGGGCAACCTGTGCCAGTGTCTCACCACTCTCACTGTAAAGAACTTCCTTCTGACATCCAGTCTAAATCTCCCCTCTGCCACTTCAAACCCATTGCCCCTTGTCCTGGCATTGCAAGCCCTTGTCAATAGTCCCTCTCCAGCCTTTCTGTAGCCCCAGGGGAGGGCTCTGAGCATCTCAGGATGTTGTACTATTGTTATTCTACTGTTTTCCAATATCACAGTTTGCAAACCAGTGCCTGGTTGATTATTGATCTCTTTCCCTTCTCCTCTCCTCCCTTCACATCTCTCTCTGGGAAGAGTGCACATTGCTTATCTCTCACAGGATTGCCTGTCATATTTAAATACAGACTAAAATGGATGCAGTCAACATTTAGATGAACATATCAGTGTAAGGGCTGAAAAGGTATCACACAGTATCACCAAGGTTGGAAGAGACCTCAAAGCTCATCAAGTCCAACCTGGCCAAATCCAACCTCAAGACCAGACCATGGCACCAAGTGCCACGTCCAAACCCACCTTGAGCACCTCCAGGGACGCTGACTCCACCACCTCCCTGGGCAGCCCATTCCAGCAGTCAGTGACTCTCTCAGTCAAGAACTTTCTCCTCACCTCCAGCCTAAACTTCCCCTGGCGCAGCTTGAGACTGTGTCCTCTTGTTCTGCTGCTGCTTGCCTGAGAGAAGAAAGCAACCTCCTCCTGGCTACAAGCACCCTTCAGGTAGCTGGAGACAGCAAGAAGGTCTCCCCTGAGCCTCCTCTTCTCCAGGCTAACCAATCCCAGCTCCCTCAGCCTCTCTTCGTAGGGCTGTGCTCAAGTCAGTTTGTTTGGTTTGGGAGTTTATTTTGTTAGATAAAATTAGAGCTGACTCAGGAATTAAGAGTGAGAGAGTTACCATCTTCAAAATGGACAAAGAATTCCAGCTAGGATAGATGTTTGCCTCCTGTCAATGCTTCATTCTCCAGCTGTTTTTTGCCTCAGTCACTGCAGACAGTAGAGCTCAATGGACACACAGAAGAATCTATAGCTATTAAAATGGCAATTCAGTGAAACTTTGTCTCTCTACACAAAACACATAAGCAAAGGTTTACTCTACCATCCTTCCTGGTCTTCTCTTGCTATATATACTCTGCATGGATCTCTAAGACAACAAAAAGATTGAAATTGCAATGATCTCACAATACTCCCAGCAGGCAAGTTTATGCAAGGTAACTGTGCAAGACAAGCAGAACCCTTGGCTATGTGATCTGCAATTCAAATAGCTGATTCTTTGCAAAATTAACTCCCTTGTTTCCTCCCAAACCCGTGGTAGCTGCTGGCATTCTCTAAGACTTTCCCATTACATTTTGTGGTACTTTAATGTACCTGGCTGCACTGCAGAGGGAATGCCAACTGCTTAGGAACTACAGCTGCTCACTTGCACCAACATACATTACTAACCATGCTTTAGTTACAATTATTGGATTCATATATGTTGTTTTGTAATCATTCACTGAAGAGGCATTGGACAGTGAAAGCAGAAATGCATTATTCCAAGTAAGAATGAGGGAGGTGATTCTCCCTCTCTACTCCACTCTGGTGAGACCCCACCTGGAGTACTGCATGCAGTTCTGGAGCCCCTATTAAAAGAGGGATGTGGAGATGCTGGAGTGTGTCCAGAGATGGGCCAGGAGGATGCTCAGAGGGCTGGAGCTCCTCTGCTGTGAGGACAGACTGCAAGAGTTGGGGCTGTGCAATCTGGAGAAGAGAAGGCTCCCAGGTGACCTTATTGTGGACTTCCAGTATCTCAAGTGGGCTACAAAAAAGCTGGGGAGGGACTTTTCAGGCTATCAGGTAGTGACAGTACTAGGGGGAGTGGAGCAAAGCTGGAGGTGGGGAGAGTCAGCCTGGAGGTGAGGAGGAAGTTCTTCAGCATGAGAATGTCGAGAGCCTGGAGGTGTTTGAGGCCAGGCTGGATGAGGCTCCAGGCAGCCTGATCTTGGGTAGGGTGTCCCTGCCCTTGGCAGGGGAGGTTGGAACTAGATGATCTTTGTGGTCCCTTCCAACCCTGATTCTATGATTCAAAGAATCTAATAAAGAACTGAAAAGACATTTTTTGAAAGGATATTTAGAGAAACTTTTCTATGAAGGAAGAAGCTGAAACTGCTTCTAATGATGTTTCAAAAGCACAAATGTTAAGAGAACAACCTGTTAATTCTATCCCTAGTTTCTTGTTTTCCTATCTTCAGTTATTCTTCTGATCCAGCCCCAGCTTTAAACTGTAGGAATTCAAGGTGTGTTGCAGAGGGCAACTTTGAAAGAAGAATCATCCTTTCATTGCCCCAGGTCATGGTTAGTCTGACAAAAACAGAAAAGCCTTCCCTGCTCCCAAGAATTCTCCACTTCTACTCCCTGTACAAAACATCCAGAAATTTTAACTTCTAATTACTAAAAACCTAACTCAAAATTGCAAATAGCTTTCATAAAAGATGCCTAGTGGAATACCCCTTAGCATTTGACAAATACTAACATAAATACATGCTCATGTAGTTAGTTAAGGCTAAACACTTACACTGCCAAGGCTGGGATGCAAGACAGGATGTTTTAGCTATCAGTTCCAGTAAGCCCAGATAGTAACCTCCTCACCAGCACAGGCTCTTTAATTCTGAGGTGGAAAGAAAATGAATTAACATGTTCAATTAAGAATTGCTGCTCTTATCTGTGCAGCTGGGAATTGTGCATATTTGGACTGCAGGGCTGGGTTGGTGCTTCTCCAGCTTCTACAGTTCATGCAATCAGAAGAGGAAATAAGCTTAAATGAAAAAAAAGCATAAATGCTAATGGGTAAAAATCTCAGATCCCCAGCAAACAGAGGGTCATAGAATCATAGAAAGGTAAGGTTGGAAGGGACCTCAAGGATCAGCCAGTTCCAACCCCCTGACATGGACAGGGACACCTCCCACTAGCACAGGTCACTCAAGGCCTCCTCCAGCCTGGCCTTGAACACCTCCAGGGAGGGAGCAGCCACAACCTCCCTGGGCAACCTGTGCCAGTGTCTCACCACCCTCACTGCAAACAACTTCCTCCTGACATCCAGTCTAAATCTCCCCTCTGCCACTTCAAACCCATTCCCTTTGTCCTGGCATTTCAAGCCCTTGTCAATAGTCCCTCCCCAGCTTTCCTGTAGCCCACTTCAGATCCTGGAAGGCTACTCCAAGGTCTCCTGGAAGCCTTCTCTTCTCCAGGCTGCAGAGCCCCAACTCTCTCAGTCTGTCCTCATAGCAGAGCTGCTGCAGCCCTCTCAGCATCTTCATGGCCTCCTCTGGACTGGCTCAAACACTTCCATGTCCTTC
>VWZE01000016.1:146641-164998 GCA_013396675.1 Eubucco bourcierii
AGGCTGAGGGAGCTGGGATTGGTTAGCCTGGAGAAGAGGAGGCTCAGGGGAGACCTTCTTGCTGTCTCCAGCTACCTGAAGGGTGCTTGTAGCCAGGAGGAGGTTGCTTTCTTCTCTCAGGCAAGCAGCACCAGAACAAGAGGACACAGTCTCAAGCTGTGCCAGGGGAAGTTTAGGCTGGAAGTGAGGAGAAAGTTGTTGCCTGAGAGAGTCATTGACTGCTGGAATGGGCTGCCCAGGGAGGTGGTGGAGTCACCGTCCCTGGAGGTGTTCAAGGCAGGTTTGGACGTGGCACTTGGTGCCATGGTCTGGTCTTGAGGGCTGTGGTATCAGGTTGGACTTGAGTTTTGAGGTCTCTTCCAACCTTGGTGATACTGTGAGACTGTAATTCCAGAGGTCATGTGCTGAGTCCAGTACAAATAACTGCTCTAACTTCCTAACAGCACCACAATGAATAATGGCACTCGTTGCACAAGTGCAGAAAAAGGTAGTCTCTACTAGCAGTAAAGGAGTCTGTATTCTGGACCAAAAATAACAAAGGATTAATCTAATTCTGTGTCTTGTCTAAGGGAGTTGCAGATACTAAAATTCCTTAAAGCAGGACTTACCAAAAAGCCTTACAAGGTAGACCCTTCCTCACAGAGAAGGAGCTAGCCTGGTTATGGTTTCCTCTGTGCAGTGCTTCATCACTGAGCCCCAAAGGCCAACAACATGCACTGCACTGCAAGTGATCCTTCTGGCTCCAACAGATTTGTGTCAAAGCCTCTTAAAGGTTTGGCTCCCACTTCATAACCTTGGCAAATGTCTGAGCTACTTGATTCTATAACTTGGGAAATTTAATCCTTTAGCAAGGACAATGAAGAGGTGAGCACAGGAGAGGACCACTGGTGAGACAGGAACGTTTGTAGGTGGAAATGCCAGGACTTGGGAAATTCTCTGCTGTGAATTTTAGCTAAGAGCATCTCTTGACTGCAGGGAAGATAGAGGTGGAACTGAACATTGCAAGCTACCCTCCTATCTGTGAGGACTTAGGTGTTCTGGAGGGGTCTTCTCTAAGAACTTTGCTGCAAGAGTCTAGCCAAATAAACATTAAGAATTGCTAGTCACAGGTAGCCTTCCTGGGGCTGGACTCACTGTTTTCAAAGGACTGTGGGCAAACTACTCAGCCTTGCTACCAATACAAAGCACTTGCAGACTGCTCCCTCTTGTAACAACTGGCAGCTCCCAGGAGGCAACAAGAGGCCTCAGAAGGGTGGCAGTGCCCTAGAACTCCATCTAAGCCAAGTTTGCAGCAGCCTTGAAGAATTATAAAATGGCTTGAGTTGGATGGAACCTTAAAGATTATCTAGTTCTGACTCCCCTGCCATGGGGGCTCCAGGTTGCTCAAAGCCTCATCCAGCCTGGCCTTCAGCACCTCCAGAGATGAGGCATCCACACCTTCTCCAGGCAACCCACTTCAGTGTCTCACCACCTTCATAGCAAAGAGGTTCTTCCTAGTGTCCAATCTAAATCCCCCCTGCTCTGGTTTCAAACCATTGTCCCCTGTCCTGTCACCACAGGTCTTTATTAAAAGTCCCTTTCCAGCATTCCTGTAGCCCCCTTCAGGCTCTGGAAGGGTGCTATAAGGTTCCCCCAAGGCCTTCAGCAGTTTGAAAAGACCCAACTCTCTCAGCCTGTCCTCATAGGAGAGAAGCTCCTTTTGGATCATCTCTGTGACCCTCCTTTGGACCCTCTCCAACAGTTCCATGTCCTTCTTGTGCTGGGGGCTCCAAAGCTGGACACAGTACTCCAGGTGGGGTCTCATGTGCCTTTATCTTTCCCGTTTGATTACACACAAATGATGCACAACTGCATTTCCTTGTTTCCACAGAACAGCAACACTGACAGGGACACTTAGGCTCAGATTTTCTCTCATTTCTGTTTTCCAGCCTAGTTTATTCAGAGACAGCAGCCAGATCTAACATATTTAAGAGGAGGGCTAGCCTCTTCTGAATCTTATCCAACCTGAAATACTGGCTTTGTTGGCCAGAGGCCCAGGTGAGGCTGTAAATGTGACAGCAGATGCAGTACTTTTGCTTAACCTCTTCCCTCCCACGTTGCCAGAATGCATTTCAGAGGTTTTGACATCTTAGCCACAAAGATGGTTTCATATACAGCTTTTTATTTCTTTTTCCAACTGAGCATGCCTAATGCACTACTCTGCAGCAAGTGTCATCAGTACAGTCCTTTCCAACCTCTGAGTCAGGTGCTAGGCTGTCTCTTGCCAAGCATTCAGCCTCCACAGCATCCCCAGGGACAGAGGCTGATGCACTAAGTGCCTCCAGCTCATCTCAGGGAAGGGCTCAGCATCACCCTCACCTTTGGCCAACTGCTCACTCTGTTCCACCCCTCCTGACTCAACCTCAAGGAACAGCCAAGTGAGCAATTACTGTTCATGAGTCTGTAGGCTTACACACACACAGAACCCAGGTTCTTTGCACTGACTTACTTTCAGAGAATCCTGCAACTTCATGGTATCTTGAGATGCTTATAAACATTCCCCAGCCATGCCACAGGTGGCTGACTCGGGCTGGGGGAGAAGGTTTAACTAATTACCAGCAGCTAGGTCTGGCAGTTGTGAAACTCACTGCCTTTAAAGACAGCAGCCTTTTAGAAGTTTGTCTTGAGCTCCTCAATGGGGAAAACAGTTTCTGAAACTGTAAAACTTTTATCAACACAAAAAAAAAAGACAAACACCTCAACACACTCATATTTGCAGCTCCTCAGTCCAGCATTTTTAGAAGGGAGGATTTCAAATTAATCACTAATGTCAGTTTTAAATATTGTGAAAACAAATCATGCTCAGATTTTCCCAGATGAACCTGCTCAAAATATAAAATTCAAGCCAGACAAAGGCGCTCCTAAAGCTTTCTGTTCTCCTGTGCTTAGCACAAATTGGATCATATCAAAATGTAGGGTGGGAGAGTTGGTCCAGGCAGGATCACCAGCCTTTAGGTAAGACCAGGCTGCTCAGGGCTTGATTCACTCTAGTCTTGAAATCTTGCAGGGACAGAGACTGGCATAACCTCTTTGAATAACCCTTTGCCAATGCTGGAGTGCTTCACTGTAAGAAAGTTCTCTCAAACTCAACTGCAGGTGACAAAAAGCCCTTCTCAATCACAGAGGTTTTTTTTTTTTTCTCCTGACAATTTCCTTTGGCTTTATGCCCTTCATAGTGACATGTTTATCTTGTCAAAACCCTGCTCTTGTCTGACTCCTACTTGCCTCCTCATTCCTTTTGCTTGCCCTCATCATCTCACCTTCATTATGCCATCCCCTACGCCTAAAACACCTTGCTGGTTCAGCTTAGAAACCCTCCTGAGTTTCTAGAAAACCCTGCTGGGATTTCTTGCTTTTGTTGTCTCAGCTTATTCCTTACATCTTCTCAGCTCTAAGAATGCCTGCAAGCCCCTGCAAAGAAAAGATCCCTTTTCTTGCTTGTGCAAGATGAAGGATCCACAGAAGTTTTTCCACTCTGGAGCACTGGAGTTTCTCCTTCTCCATAGCATCTCTCAGGGTATCACAAAAAACCCAAACCAAACCAAAAACAAACAAGCAAACAAAAAAAAATCTCAGAAGCAGACAGCAAAACCAGGAGCTACCTTGTTTTCAGCTCCTGCCATGGAAACTGCTGCAGATGAAGCTGCTACTTCTACCATGAGGCAATGCTACCACAGCTCCTGTGACATGTGCTCATTTCTACAGAACTCCAGGCAGGGGAGAGATGTAGCCCAGCTGTGCAAGCCACCCCTGAAGGAATTCCAGGTGAATTCATAGGAACATGGAAAATGCTGACAGACTGCTTCTCCACCCCTACCCAAGGGAAAAAGGATTCCACCTTTGTAATAACCCTTTAAAAAATAAAGACTGGGATATCCCTGCTACCTGAAATCTGACTTGAGCAGTCAAGTCCTTCTTCAGGTGACCCAGGGTTACTCAGCTATCAGGACAAATTATCAAGCCAACTCTTCCCCTTTGACACTGAGAAACTGACAACTCTCCTGACATTCCTTCACATACACCTGCTTGCCAAACAATATTGTTGAGACCTTCTTTACAAAATAAACATTGGTTACCAGAACTTGATCCACAAACAAGCAGCTCCAGCTTCTCTCCACTGAATAGCAATGGTACAGCTTAAGCTGTTTCCCAGAAACTGTAAATGTAAGTGATGAAATGCATCTAAGTTTTACAGCACAGACTGTTCTTGGGCATCTCCATTTGACAAGAAGAGAAGCAGCCTCTGAAAATGCCATTTGGCAAAAATACTCTGGAGAGTCACAGGCCAAATTTCAGACAAGACACAAAGCCCTGCTACCTAGTCTGGCCCCACCACTTGGCACTTAAGTAAACTACAGCCCCATCAGCCTTACAGACAGAGATGGAGACTTTGGTTATTCATGCAACCTGGAAGAGGAAGAAGAGGAAGCTTAAAATAATCTCTCTTATCTCAGTTGAGTAATTTATCCTACTACCCATGGCAATTTCAAGGCATATATTGAAGGGCACTAGAAAGTGTGTCAAGTACCATACAACAGTTCCACAGCAAGCAAACAGATAGGGAAGGCATAATCCCTGGAACATCTGCCAATATCCTTCTCCTCAAGTGCCCTATGGTGGGGCTGCCTGTTCAAGAACCATTTTATCCCCACCTGTCGATGTGTGCTAATACTCCAACCCAAGTTTTGTCTGTGTGATGGTTTGGGAGTTCTCCACCCCCCTACACTTTGTAAAATCCCCCAGACTAGACTCAGCCAGCTGGAAGTTAAGGACTGGAGCTCTCTTTACAGCTTAGCACAATGTACAATCAGAGATATACACAATAGGCAGGAATAGTTACAGAGATATACAAGTTAAAGGCAATACAGAAACACAACTCCCCTCTCAGAAATCAGAGACCCCAGGAGAGGCTTCCAACCACCCTTCCACTTTCTCCCCACCCCTCTGCCTTACCCCAGGGTTTGGCTTACATGCAAGGTGAGTTTGGAGGATGGCCCAGGGGGGTTAGAAGGAAAGTGGTTAGTTAGGTTATTCAGCAGAGAGGAGAGGACCCCCTGGCTCCCAGAGAGAGACTGTCCCAGTCCCAGTGTCTGTGTCTTATCTATGTTTGTGTTCTTATTCTTAAACATATCAGCAAGCCTATGAGTGAAGCAGACATCATCATTGCTTTCTTTTCACAGCCTATAATATAATTTTCTCCATTAAAATATTCCAATTAGCCTCAAACCAGCAGAGTCTGGCACCAAATTTGATTTGTTTTACATAACTCCATCCCCCTGTTCTGCCTCCAAAAGAACCCAGTAGCAAACACAGGAGTAAAACAGATTAGAAATTACGTAGAAGAAACTTCACCTTCTGCCCACTGTCCCTCAGGGATTCAGCAGTCAGCTCTAGGAACATGTCACAGATGATAGGATGGTGGCTGCCCTCCTCCTTGGACAGAGACACAGGACATGCTGAATGGGCCCTTCAGAGCCACCTTGAGCTCACCTTGCCCTGAAGGGGCACCTTTGCTGGTGACTGTACCAGAACACAAGCTACTTAAAGCCTCCCCTTTCTTATGCTGTGTGTTTACTTTAAAAGAACCCATAACCACCTCATGCTATAGATTGATTTAAGAACTTCCAGGCCTTAAAACTCCTCCAAAAAATGCATGACACCCCTCCACAACCAACAGCTCCAAGTTAGGCAGCTGCCAAAACCTGTGTCCCAAGTGTGGCTCTGGTCTCTTCATGGAGGATGTTTGCAGACAGAAAGGCAATTACAGCAATGAACAGAACATGAGGAAAGGCTGACAGTGCTGGGGTGTCCATCTTGAGGGAACAAGGATACAGGAGACTGGAGGGATTATGATCCAGCTTAACAACCCCCAGGAAGGCAGTAATCAAGCTGAACACACAGCTCTCAACACATGTAGTCATTGGTTAGACTCTGTAATTTTAGGAGCACAGGTTCCTGTGGAAACCAGCAGCAAATTAGGTTGGAGCAGGTAAGAGAAAACACTTCTTTATGCTGTGAGAAAGGAAATCCCTGAGTCTGCTACCATCAGTGGTTGTGGAGGCAGCCACACTTAACTGGTTCAAAATGGGACCAGATATAGACACAGAAAACTGATCCATAACCAGAAAACACAAGACCAAGTAAGGATGTAACCCACTCACAACAGCCATGGCCTCTGAAGGAGAGTGGAAGACTGGACTCCAAAATTGTTTAGGGTTGCTTTCTCCAAAGCAGCCTTTCGTATTCCTCTCCCAGGAGTCCAACTACTGACTAAATACACTGTTTATCTGAGCCATTAAGGCATTTCCCATGCAAAGCCTCCTGTCTTCAGCTGGATGCTCAGTCAGAGATACAAATCCAGAGCTCCAGTTTGTGCACCACAGAATGGGAAGGTTGGAAGGGACCTCAAAGATCATCTAGTTCCAACCCCCTGCCATAGGCAGGGACACCTCCCACTAGCACAGCTCACTCAAGGCCTCATCCAACCTGGTCCTGAACACCTCCCGGGAGGTTATGGAGCACAGATGACCTCCCTGGGCAACCTGTGCCAGTGTCTCACCACCCTCACTGCAAACAACTTCCTCCTAACATCCACTTTCAATCTCCCCTCTGCCACTTCAAACCCATTGCCCCTTGTCCTGGTATTCCCAGACCTTGTCAATAGTCCCTCCCCAGCCTTCCTGCAGGTCCCTTCAGATACTGGAACTCTTGTAGCCTGTCCTCATAACAGAGTTGCAGCAACCCTCTGAGCATCCCGATACTAACATGAGATCCCAGACAAACATTACTTTTATTACACATACTCCTGGACTCTCTCTTTCCCATGGCAATACAGGCAGTCTTTTGGGAACCAGCCAACCAGCTTCAGCAGAGAATGCTGCTGAAGTGCTGTCAGCTGCTGCACTGCAATACAAAACCATGTGACAGGCAAGAAAAACAATTCTTAAGGTATTTAACGTGAACATGGCAGAGGTTATCACCAGTGTTTGTTGTGTGAGGAAGGCAAGGAAGCAAGCTGAGAAACACTTTCACACACAGTGAACAACTTGGGAAAGGGTAAACTAACAGATTTGCAGAGTACTGTGCAGCCACCCTTCTGCTCATGTATGCCTCCCTAGGTAAAGCTTCTTTTTGAGGTTATAAAAAGAGGATGTAAGGGAAATCATTAACTCATCCCCAGAAACCCTGTCCTCTGCATAACTCCAAAGTTCCCCATTGATATACAGGCAACATCTTTCCCTGCTAGAGTGAGGGAATACTGAAATAACATAGAGATGAAGCCTGTATTACTAGAAATTATTTCACAGCAGAAATCCAATGAAGGGTTTGAAACTGCTGCTTCTGGAAGCACATGGCCTAGGAAGGACTAGGAAGTGCTGGAGCCAGTCCAGAGGAGGCCACCAAGATGCTCAAAGGGTTGCAGCAGCTCTGCTGTGAGGACAGGTTGAGAGAGTTGGGGTTCTGCAGCCTGGAGAAGAGAAGGCTTCCAGGAGACCTTGCAGTGGCCTTCCAGGATCTGAAGGGGGCTACAGGAAGGCTGGGGAGGGACTATTGACAAGGGCTTGGAATGCCAGGACAAGGGGAATGGGTTTGAACTGGTAGAAGGGAGACTGAAAGTGGATGTTAGGAAGAAGCTCTTTGCAGTGAGGGTGGTGAGACACTGGCACAGGTTGCCCAGGGAGGTTGTGAAGCACAGAAGCACCCAACGTGATCTTTGATCACGTTGGGTGCTTCTGTGCTCCACAACCTCCCTGGAGGTGTTCAAGGCCAGGTTGGACGAGGTCTTGAGTGACCTGTGCTAGTGGGAGAGGTCCCTGCCTATGGCAGGGGGTTGGAACTGGATGATCCTTGAGGTCCCTTCCAACCTTCCCATTCTATGATTCTGGCAAGGCCAGAAAAATCATAGAATGGTAAGGTTGGAAGGGACCTCAAGGATCATCCAGTTCCAACCCCCTGCCATAGGCAGGGACCTCTCCCACTAGCACAGGTCACTCAAGGCCTCAATTGGGAAGATCACATCGGCGTTAGAAAGTGCCCACATACCCAGTCTGAAATTGAGGCCATACTTTTTCCTTTCCCAAAAGACTACATGGACAGTTTAATTTGGTTTAGTTTATTTACAGGTTTGCAGGTCATTTTTTCAACTTGTCAAAACAGAGGCCAGGCATGTGTGCAGCAGGCAGATAAATTACTTCAATGATAAGTTCTGAAAACAACATGCAAAACCAAACATTTAATACAGATGATTATCACTTATACTTTGATTTTGGCTTCATACTGCTATCTTTGCATCACTCTATTTAATTGCACTCCCCATTTCCTTCATGATTCATCCTTGCATAACAAACTAGATAGCCACTTTAAGGGTGTGTTGCAGGTTTGCACAATTAACTGAGCCTATTGGACTGGAAGTGACGATTTGTATTCACTGGAACGATCATGTGGCTGAGTATTTTGTGGGTGTTGGTTTTTAGAATGGAAAGTGCCAATTAGAGAAGGAGAAAACAAAGACAAAGTCATTATGTTTTAAAGAGAAGTATCTATGGTTACCTGGAAATGTTCAAAGTTTATCTGGGGTAGGATTCCCAGCTGCTAAATCACAAAAAAGTTCTTTTTGCTACATCCACAGGCACACAGAAACAGCAAAGGTGGAAGGGTAAGGCCATGGAGAGAGAACAAAACACCAACAAAGAGTCTCCCTCCCCGTGGAGGGAGAACAAAGCTGTCCAGGAACAGGAGGAGAAGAGTTTCCAACCATACTTGAGACTCTTCACATCTCCTTTCAACAATTACATCCCATTAGGACATGGAAGTGTTGGAGCGGGTCCAGAGGAGGGCCACGAGAATGATCAGAGGGCTGCAGCAGTTCTGCTATGAGGACAGGCTGAGAGAGTTGGGGTTCTGCAGCCTGGAGAAGAGAAGGTTGCCAGGAGACCTTAGAGTAGCCTTCCAGTATCTGAAGGGGGCTACAGGAAGGCTGGGGAGTGACTACTGATAAGGTCTTGTAATGACAGGACACAGGGGATGGGTTTGAAGTGGCAGAGGGGAGATTTAGACTGGATGTTAGGAGGAAGTTGTTTGCAGTGAGGGTGGTGAGACACTGGCACAGGTTGCCCAGGGAGGTTATGGCTGCTCCCTCCCTGGAGGTGTTCAAGGCCAGATTGGACGAGGCCTTGAGTGAGCTGTGCTAGTGGGAGGTGTCCCTGCCTATGGCAGGGGGTTGGAAGTAGATGATCCTTGAGGTCCCTTCCAACTTTCCCATTCTATGATTACTTAGTGTGCAAGCACACTCATTATTTAGTGTACAGATGTACACTGAAAGTGTAAAAATATCTAACCCCTGACCAAGAGTTATATGTTATATGACTCCAATACTTCATCTTGGTTAACAATTAGAAGGAGACCCTTATGACAGCACAAACATCATAGGACTTGCTAAAATCTCCAGTTATTTAGTGGCACAAATCACCACATCATTTGGATTCACCTCACAAATCGAGTGTGAAATATTTCTCACAATTTTTCTGTAACGGACTTAAAAAAACCCAAAGCATAAATTCTTTATCACTTGAATTCAAGAAATTTACAAACAAAGTTTGGAATTCAATTCAGAGTCTGAAAAAGTGTTTGACATATTTCAACATAATGTATTAAAGAAGAACAAAGTATTTTAGATTTGGGGATTTAGGGTGTTTTTGTGGGGTTTTGTTTGGTTGGGTGGGTGGGGGTTGGGTTGTTTTATGGGACAGAGAAACAGAATCTCATTCTATCCATTTTTCTATGAGGTGTGAGAACACTGAGGAGTAGATAGACACCCATGGTCATGCTTTTCCCTTCTAAAAGCAGATTATTTTTCCTACAGCATTAATAACTTCCAGTTCACCTTGAGATTTTTTTTTTCCCCTCCTTCCCAATTTCACAGCAGAGTCAATATACATAAAATATCAGGTGCACATCACATAGAGCTGCTTTAATATGAAAATAAATGATCAATGAGTTTATTTTAACACAACTAGGTGCAAAGGCATCTGTCAGGATTTCTACTAACCACCAATCCATATAGCCACAGTTTTGCTTTTCCTGCCAACTTGCCCTGATGACAAGTTTGATATTCCAAAACCTGCCACAAGGTTCGGAAGCACAAACCAAGCAAAGCAGTTTGCTCTGCAGCATTTCTCAGTGCCTCAAACCAAGAACTGTGTGGGTGTCAGGAGCAAGCACAAGAGAAATCTCATTTTCTGTCATCAGGCTGATGAATGAAGTTAGAAAACCAAACACTAAGGAAAAAGGGGGGAGACAAGTTGGGAGATAAAAAGAGATTGAGTAATGTCCTCCAAAATGTTGGGAATTACTGTGAGCACATCAGTTTTTCCCCCTTATCTGCTTATAGCAGCCAATGCTGCTATGCATAAGTGCAGTTAAGACTTGTCTTGTCCACACCCATGGGTATATATATATATGTACACATTGATGTGACATATACATTTAAGAGCAAAAAGCTATTCTCATACCTCAATTCTGAAGATGCCCAGATGAAATGTTTTGAGGCAACCTGATCATAAAGGCATGACTTTGTTTTTCCTCTCTAAACCTCATAAAGGTTATTTAGATCACATACATGACCTTAACTGGAGACACCAACATTTAAAAATACCTCTACATAAATATTTTGAATGTCAGCTATTAAATCCCATGGGTAGACACGACTAAGAGCTGAAATTATTCAGAGATGGTGATTAATCTTTTTCCCAGCAAAATCATTAGGTTCCATTGAGCTCAAGCTCTCAGCTTCTCTGAAAATTAGTTTTATCAGCAGACACAAAGAGGCAGTCAGGATAAGTAAGCATTAGGCTCTGGACTTAGAGATGTTATTCGAAGCCAGACATTAAAAATACATGTCAGATTTTGACGGGACAAAGAACCAGAAGCAAGCTCAGCAGCACAGACTCACTTAGCTGGGGATGTCTGTAGCAGGGGATGTGAAGTATGAACACAAGCACACCCCTCAAAATACCAACAGTTGTCAGACTGTTGTGAGCCCTTCCACACATGCTATACAGGCAGAACCTCAGATATGAATAACACTTCGTTTATACTGTACGAAGGCGCTCCCCTTCCAGAGACCCCCCTCAGCGCTCCCCTTCCAGAGACCCCAAGCCCCATCTATTGATGATACTCTACAAACAATTTTATCAAAGGAACCAACTATGGCATTGCCTCAAAAAGCTATAAATGACAGAACACACAAGAAGAAAAGGCACAAAGAACGCACCATTGCTACCATTGTTCCCAATCTTGGTGAAACCTGCTGCCTAATTATGGCTGTAAAACATTAATGACTTCCAGAGTTGCTAACACAAAATACTCAACAGCTAGAACTGCTGACAATGTATTTAGTTATTTTTCAAGAGTTCCTGTTCGGTCTTGATAATCAACAAAGGTCTGGCCACAGCAATCCACACATCTCTCACTGTGCAGGACAACATGGTGTGCTCAGAGATTGACTCACTGGATGCAGGGCCTCAGCAGCACAGGCTGTAGTGCACCAGATCAGCTGAGACCAGCTCCTTGTACACGCAGCGTACTTGATCTAATTTATGTCCCTTAGCTTGGTGTCTTTGATAGAGTAATGAACTTTACCTTGTGCAAGGAGTTGTTCCAAAGCCCCTGCATCAGATATCCTGCTTGCAGTGGGAAAACCAGTTGAGATCTCTTGGAACAAAGAGAAATCCTTCTCTGGCAGCGATAAGAAACACTACACACAGGGAGTGCTTTGCAGTCTTCAGTGGCAAGCTCATCTTGCATGTCTATCAAAGCTGGGATACAAGACAGGGTATAAAAGCTTAAGACGAGCTCTGTACCACACTATTCACAGCTTCCAGTTGTTCTGAACAACAGCCACTGCAGACACCTCTACCTGCAAAATACTATGTGAACACATCCTATTGTTCTTGGGTTGTTCAGCTTCACCAAAACCAGCATCTATCTATAGAGTGAGATGATCATGGTAGAAGAAAGCACACTGAAAAATCAGCAGCATAAACAAAGGTAACAACGCGACGCGCATGGGAAGAGTGAAAAGGAACTTCAGTAGTGCTGCAGACCTTAACACTGCACATGGGTTGATTCCTGAAGCATCTCCCAATATGTCATTCTGCACAGCACTACACTTACATGAAACACTGTGCCTAAAGGGCATAAAATCACAGCAAAGCCAGTCAACTGACAGTAAGTCTTCTGGCTCTGTAAGGAAGGAGATGGGATGCAGCAGGGCAGTTAGACTGGGATTTGAGTCAGCTTGTTTGTGCAGATCCACCCAACGGTCTGCAGTGGAACATCTCTCAACCCTGCCCTAAAACATCCAATCTAATAGATGACATGAGCTCTGCATATTTTGCCAGACTAGAGCTTGGCTTCCTGAAGGGTAGTTTATGTGTCTGAGAGCAAGAATGGACTCAGCCTGGGGAGACCACATAGCAACATCCCCACGGCAGCAGGATGGATGTAACATTTCTGTGAGACATTCAAATATTACAGAACAGATGGCAAAGCCCAAATGTGGCTGTGGCCATTTCTGGGATACACAAGTGTGAACAGCCAGCTATTTTTAATTTATCAAGTTCCACTCTAGTCTAAGCTGCCATTGAATCTGTGCCAATCTTTGTGTCCTTTTTTGATCTCTTCCCTCGCTCAGTTTATGCTTATGTACTGAAAAAGTCTGAGCACATGATTACCCCAACCAGGCAACATGTCTTTGAAATGGCTTTTTAATCTAGACTCTCCACTCCCTGACAGACTGACTTTTGCAGTATGTCTGTATTTGCTGTCTAGACACTTGAATATGCTAACCTCTAATTTAGCCCTCCTTTACTGACCCATGAGTTTCCTCCCTTCTGTGGGTCTTCTGGCTAAACTGGAAATGCAACACACTCATTCTGCCCTGTACCTGCTTGGTGTAACTGCATTCATACCAATCTGGCCAAAGTAAGCACACATTCCTTGTTCACAGCAAAGATGAATCCTTCCTTACACTGAAAAAGTTTTGTAATGCTCTCCTAACCATTCCCTTATTTACCATCTCCAAACCAAAACAGTACATTCCTTTCCTGGAAGGGTTTGGGACTCATCTGCAGGAACAAGGACTTGAGCTGAATCTTGGAAATAGAATTAAATCATTGTGTAAGCAGAAAACAATGGAATGAAATGAAATAAATGGTATGAATGAAATAAAAAGAGAAAGTAAACTACAGGTGTATCCTACCAGCAGTCACACTGCCTCAGATCCCAAGGTTCACCTAACCTAACACTGCCACTTCTACCAGACTCATAACAAGGCACTTTCTCTACAGCCTTAATGGACTTCTCTTTCCTCAGGCTCTCTGTGCCTAGTTTTTGAAGCCATGTAAAACTTGTAGCATTTGCAGCATTCAGAGATGTAATCAAGGTACACAGATGTGAGCTCACAAAAGCCATGCTACGCTTCCATGGCAGATAGTATGTTTGCCTCACAAACCACTTCCACATGCCTGAAGCATAAAACATTGGCTATGTGTGTCAGTTTCTACAGATGAGTTAAGATGCAATTTAGTATTATCCAATTGCTTTCAAGTCTTGTTCAGGGTGAATCTGCACAAAGCTTGAGTAATGACCCCTGGTCAAGGCTGAATTCCAGCCTTGGGTCTGCACAGCAGTATGTAGTTATCCTTGCAAAGTCTGTATTACTGCTCTATGGATATGTCTTACACTCAACTCACTGCGTCTGCCCCTTCTTTGCACATCTACACATCCTTCTCTATCCCACAGTATGTACCATAATATACAGCACAACACCTTCCATACAATAAGAACAGAAGTGTAAACTGCTTGTGACTGGGGCTGTATGATTTCTTCACACATGCAGCAACACATGAGTCTACACTTCTGCACCACCGTCTTGGACTTACCAGTTCTACTGCTGTGCTTTACTACAGCAATTCTGATGCTATCCTGTATGTATTGGGGTTTTTTTTTCCTCTCCTCAAAGGAACAGATGCTTAGGTTAATTTCCCTCACTCCAGGGTGATAAATGCTGAAACTTAAGTAACTAAGAATTTGATTATCTTTATACTTTGTTTACATTGTCATAATGCATGCTTCAGTAGAGTAAGAGAGCACTATGAAAACTCATTAACCTCTAT
The DNA here is from genome assembly GCA_013396675.1 of Eubucco bourcierii. Taxonomy (NCBI): domain Eukaryota; kingdom Metazoa; phylum Chordata; class Aves; order Piciformes; family Ramphastidae; genus Eubucco; species Eubucco bourcierii. The sequence goes on from VWZE01000016.1 coordinate 160,858, forward strand.
ACTCCTATGTAGATCCACTCTGCCAGACTATCACAAAACAGAAGATAAGGACCTGAAAGACCTATAAAAATCAAACTACCTAATGACTGCACAGGGTTTAACTTCTGCTGCGCAAATATTGCTTCCGCTTGAGCTAAAGGTTGTGATTTTTTCAAGAGGGATGTGACAATTCACTCATTTTGGAAGTCAGTATCCAACCTGAGGCCAACGTGTTGAGTTTTAATGAGTAAACACAGGATTTGAGACATCTCATGATGGCAAGATTTATTCATAGACCACCTTCTGCATTACTGTTCGCTAAGCTTGCTTTTCCCAAGCAATCCCTGAGTAAGGAGTTCATAAAGACTACCTAAACAGCTGAAGTGACAGTCACAGCTTTGCAAAAGCACCACTGGAAGTGCTGTAGTATCTACACCACCCTCATTCCCACAACTAGTCATGCAAAAACTAGCACCACCACATCCAACTCACATTTCATTTTCCTCTCTGACGACTTACCACAATTACCTTCTCTAGTCATTAACAAGGCAGAAGAGAAGAGTGTCTAAGCTGCTCATTCCCTTTCAGGTAACCAGACCAGAAGTGCACTTACCAGAAAACATGTAAAAAAGCTTCCAAGCTTCCTGCTCAAGAGCAGATGCCACAAATAAGTAGGATTAATAAATAATACAGGAGCAGCTACTGTAAAGCAAAGTTATTGTTTATATAAGTTGACTCACCAAAATGAAAAAATAAAAATAAATTGCAACTATCCACAGAACATCCATACAAGAGTTACATCTGATGTTGAATATTCAAAATATATCTATTACTTCCCATGTTAGTTAGAAACTTTACTTTCATCATCTAGCTTTGTAAAAATATTTTGTTCTTCACTTCTTTAGCCACTGCATACATTTACGCCTAAGAAATTGCAACCAGAAATTTTAAGTGTTGAAATTGGGAAATATCATAGAATGGGAAGGTTGGAAGGGACCTCAAAGATCATCTAGTTCAAACCCCCTGCCATAGGCAGGGACACCTCCCACTAGTACAGGTCACTCAAGGCCTCCTCCAGCCTGGCCTTGAACACCTCCAGTGAGGGAGCAGCCACAACCTCCCTGGGCAACCTGTGCCAGTGTCTCACCACCCTCACTGTAAAGAACTTCCTCCTAACATCCAGTCTAATTCTCCCCTCTGCAAGTTTAAACCCATTGCTCCTTGTCCTGTAGTGACAAGACCTTGTCAATAGTCCCTCCCCACCCTTCCTGTAGGCCCCCTTCAGATACTGGAAGGCTACTATCNGACACCAGATGGGGTCTGAGGAAAGCAGAGTAAAGGGGCAGAATCCTCTCCCTTGCCCTGCTGCCCACACTGCTCTTGATGCAGCCCAGGACTCGGTTGCTGTCTGGGCTGCATGTGCACACTGCAGGTTCACGTTGAGCTTTTCATCAAGGGAGCTGAGATCATTCAGAAGGCTTAAGTGGCAAATTGAACTTTGATGAAAGTTACATGTAGTATCACAGGGCATTCCTTCTGCAAATAGAACTCTTGAATAAAAGAGTATCATGAGTAAGATTCTTTTTTTTGCAGAACACAGCCATTTATTAAATACAGAAAAGTCTGATGTTTATTTCCAAAACAGAGTACAAATAAGTCTGAAGCATCTTGTAATACTACCTGAGCTGGTTTTTTAGCAGACTTGTTATTAACTAGTATTAACCAACCAGGATGTCCAAGATTACTTAGGAGTTAGTCTTTAGGGCAATTAGCCAAGAGTGATTTACACACACCTACACAACTGTGAGGTTTAAGAATCCCAAAGTAACTTCATTTTGCAAAAAGGACATAATTTCCTCTGTGTACAAATACACACTGAACATTTGAATTCAGCAGGACAATCATAAATTTAAGGCAGTGTGCTTTTAATGAACAAAGGCCACAGGTAAAGTCATTCAACAGTAAGAGATACAAATTCCCTTACGTGCACAGGAACCAACTCCTAAACTATCCAGCAGAGTAAAAGCTGATCTGCTGATGAAGGTAGAGGCCATTGGGGAACACCTGCAGGGAAAGCCAGAATGACTTTTTCCTGAACCACAGATTCACTGGCACAAACAAGTTAAAAAGCAAAGGGTCTATAATTCCTCATGTCCTATCACAGAGCTACTGCAGGAGTCTGTCCCCCCAAAGACACCATCCAAATCCAGGAAAAAGCTTCTCTCTTGTATCCACTCTTAACAACATTTAGGGCTATTTGCAACATCAGCATGTGTGTACATCAACATACAATTAAATTAAAAAGACCAACAAACCACCAAAACTAACAACTTTCTCAACACATATATGCAACCGGAGCAATTAAAACTTAAACTGTGAATGTAACACAAATTATGCACAGAAACAGTTACTCAGTGTCATCAAAAGTACAATCTAAGTGCAGCAAAGCATTTGGAAGACTATGAGCATGTACAGTTCAGCACAAGTTGCTAGAACTCCAACAAGAAGCACTTGCTCTGTCCAAGCAAAAATAATAATTAATAATAATAACCACCACCACCAAACAGATTCCCATTATCTTGTAATAAATAGCACCACCTGCAAACGGTCACGTCTTTACACAGCAGCTTACATCAAGAGTCCTACTACTCTAACCACGGGCTTTTCCCATCACAAATGCTGTCTAGACACAGAACACACTGCTGAGTCTGTGATAACCCACACAGGATTGCTCAAGATGCTAAATAAAGCATTACACATGAAGGTGGATTTATTTCAACACAAAGTTCAAGAAAAAGGACATTCGCGGTAGCAACTCCTAAACGCTGAAAGCATTGGTTGCTTTTTCCTTCTGGAGATACCGAAGAAAAAGCACTCCTTGTGACTACAACACTGCCACACTAAGAGCTGGGCCAAGCCAGCTCCCGACCCGCAGCGGAAGAGCTGCACCAAGAGGAACCAAAGCACGGCGGCTTCGACTGCTCCCCCTCGCCAGCCGAAGTCAGGGGCAGCCTGCGAGCACCGTGCCCCCGGGCCCGCCTGCCGCCGACAGCCGGCTCACAGCGGGAGGGCTAGCGCCCCCTGCTGGCAGCTGGAGGGAAGCGTCCCCGGAAAACGGCTCCTAGGCCAAGGGAAGGGGCATCTGCATGGAAACTGTGACAACTGCGGGGGGCCCTACGTGGAAGCTGAGCGGGATGGCGGACCGTGGTAGTGTCGGCCGCTGGACGCGGACATGCCGTGGGGCAGCAAGCGAGAATCCGCCGCCAGACCCCGGTAAACAGGGACCTGGTAACAAACAGGTCACTGAAACAGCGGGCAGTCCCCCAGAAAAATTACCGCACAGGTCCGGCAAAGGCGAGTAGATACCCGGCGCACGGAAAGACGCCGACCACTCGCGAAACAGACATCTGCTCGGTGCAGCCGCCACGGGAAACGCTCGGCGCCAGCGGGGGTTTACTGGCGCTGCCTCCCTGGCGCCGCGCAGCACCCACTGCTCCCCGCGCCTCTGTCACGGACGCTGCGCTCTGAAGGACCTGAATGCGAGTGTCCGCGGTGCGGTGCGGTATCGCGCCACCCCCGCGCTAGCCGCGCTCCCCGGCGGTTCCTCACTCGCGCCGCCGGGACAAGCCAAAGGCTTCAGCGCCCCAGCCGTCCCCACCCGNAGGCTCCAGCCCCCCCGCCGCCCCCCCCCGGAGCTCGCTCGACGAAGGCCCCAGCCCCTCTCGCACATCTCGAACACAGCTGGCCCGCAGGCCGGTGCGGATGATGGGGGAAGCGGCACGGCAGCAGCGCTGCCTGCAGGACACATCGGCGGCCGCTCCCGCACATGGGCTCACCGGAGCGGACAGTACTGCCCATGCCCACTGCAGTCCCCAGTCCCCGCTCCCCACCCGTACCTAGCGAGACCAGCACCCGACTAGAAACCACCGCAGCACCTTTGCCAGCCTACGCGTGGCCATTGACCCTTTAAGGCGTTTCCCTACGAAAGCGCAACGCACGGAGGGGCGCGCCGGGGCGGGGCTTCCTGCCAGCTCCGCCCCCCGGTATAAAATGGGCCGCCCGCGAGCAGCGCGCCAGTGATCGGTGCTGTGGCGGCTCGGCGCATGCGTGTCGCGCCAGCGGGGACATGCGGGGCTGCGCGACACTGTCGGGGTAAGTAATG
>VWZE01000016.1:170736-186439 GCA_013396675.1 Eubucco bourcierii
CAGGGTTTGCCTTACATGCAAGGTGAGTTTGGAGGATGGGCCAGGGGGGTTAGAAGCAGAGAGGAGAAGACACACTGGCTCCCAGAGAGACCAAGAGGCTCTGTGTGTGAGTGTCTTATCTATGTTTGTGTTCTTGTTCCTACACATCTCAGCAAGCCTATGAGTGAAGTAGACATCACCATTGTTTTCTTTTCACAGCCTATAATGTAATTTTTCTCCATTCATATATTCCAATTAGCCTCAAACCAGTACATTGACATGTCTAGTGCACTGCTACAACTGGCCCTCAATTGTTGATTGACTTCTGTAGGTGGAAGTTCATGGAAATGAATTGATTGTATTTTTTGACTCTCCAGACAGAGTGGATCACTGTGGGTTTTGGTTTTTTTTTTTGTTTGTTTGTTTTGGTTTTGAACAGCTATATAACACCATGTTGTACTTATCACATTTAGAACATGTGTGCAGATGAAGCACAGACCCAGAGAACGTCTTTGTGTATAGCGTCTTGGACTTAATTTCTCCCACCCTCAGAATGCTGACTACTTTTACACTGTGCCCCCTCACTAATCCATTCTGAATTTCCTCCACAAAGTCCTGTTCCTTAGACTATGATTATAGAATCATAGAATGGTAAGGTTGGAAGGGACCTCAAGGATCATCCAGTTCCAACTCCCTGCCATAGCGGGGGGGGGTTTGGAATATTACTTGCTCAATATTAAGCAACTGCCAAGACTTTTTATTTTTGCTTTAAACAGACCAGGCAAAGCACTGTCCACACATTTCAAAATAAATTTGAGCACAGCAAGACAGTTTAATATGAGATTATTTCAAACCACTAGATTTACTGTTTGAAATAGCCAGAAGATTTGAAGATGATTTAAAAGTATCTTAATGCTTGAGTTAATAATATAAAGGAGTTGCTATATAAAGTTTATAAAGCTCTGGATTTAAGTAATCAGCAACTCCTGTTTATTGGAGCAAATGCCATTTGCTAGTGTTAAGATGCTGTGTTGGCTACATTGAAAACCATAAATTCATTAATAAAAAGATCTTGTGAAAGAGAGGTGGCTGCTGGAAAAATCAGAGATTGCTCTGACCACTGCCAGATGCTGTACAGCTGAAGCTGCTGAAGCACAGCTGCCACAGGTTGACAGCTTTTCTGACACTTTTCCATACAGTTTAATTCTCTAAGAAAACTTAACTTAGTTTGTACTTTAGTTCTGCAGCCAGACACTTAAAAATTTGGTAAGATCCTGTAGGCAAGGCTGAAGGCCTTTTAGAGTTATTAAATAACTAGAAATCTAGAGGTGTAGCATGAGCCTGCATTTCTGATGTTTATGTCCTTCTTTTTTCTTTGAAGGGAATGAAAACTGCAGGAAATCTGTCAAGAGCCAAATTTCTAGGGTCGTGAGATACCACCAGAGAGCAGTGCACAATGACAACTGCAGGAGTAGCTGCTCAGGAGATGAGAGTCCAATTAAAAAATGGGTTTCTTCACACTAGTCAAGGCATGGGGAGTCTGAAAACCTGCTGGAGTAGCCACAGTGGATTTGAAAAGTGAGTGAGACTGAAGTTTGATCTATTGCATCTTCAACTGTATGAGCATTAAGAATACTTTTACCAGTACTGACCTATGGTCTATTTACAGCAAAGGTGTGTTTGTTTGTTTGTTTTTTCCATTAGTACTTTCTTTAATGTGGACCCTATAGCTGTGGCATATAACTTGAATCCATCAACAGAGCAACATTTACCATCCACTGGTAAGTACAAAGACTGACTTGTTTTTAGGTACTGTAATGGATTTGGTCTAGTGGAGAAAAGAAGTCCTCTTTCTGTAGGAGACTGAACATGCTCTGCTGGCTAGAGGGCTGCACTCTGGTGACTGAATGCAAATGTTTCAAGAAAATGCCCCCAAAACCCAAACAAACAACAATTTTTAATAACACAATCAAGCTAAAGCAAACAAAAAACATTCTCCTTGTACTTGTAAGTTGCCATTACACTTGTGACAGAAAAGCCAGTTAGTAAACCAGCACTTGTTCCATGGTAGTCCATTGTTGGGATCTTTCTAGCTGTGTCTGCTTTCTGTTGCTTATACTTAGGGGCTTTTAACCTCATTTAACTGGAGTATGGCCTGCAGCAATTATAGAGTCAACTGCTCTCTAAACAGAACATCTAAATCCTCAGCCAGAGAAGATGGTATAGTAGCTATATTGTGCTACTGGAGTCACTAAGCAGACATTACTTATTGTTGCATTAGAAAGAACTGAATGGTTAAATATGCAATGGTAAAGTCATGCATGATACTCTTTCTTAGAAGAGCTTTTCTGACACTTTCTCGCCTTTGTAGGGCACTCTTCCAACTCTGCTCCCACAAATGACCACAGCTTTGCTGAAAATTGCATCCAAGTCCCACCTCAGAGACCCAGTCCACCTCCTGTAAGTCCCAAAAATGAGCAGGCAATCTCAAGACCTGAAGACCACCTCATTCCTAGCTTTAGTAAACTGTCATTAACCATGGGCTGTGTTTTTGAAGAAGCACATCCTCACGTGCCAACAAAAAATGGGCCAATTCAATTTCTGTCTGTATCTTCCAGTGACCGTAGCTCCAGGCCACTACCCCCTCTGCCTGTTTCTGAAAACCTCGCTCCAGATGAGGTTGACAAAGAGGTGGAATTCCTGACTAGCTCAGATACTGACTTTTTGCTAGAAAGTTATGATCTTCCTCCTTTTAAATCCAGCGCTCCCAGCCGGCGGAGCTTTAGAGGCTGTGGACAGGTCAACTATGCATACTTTGATACACCAACAGGACCAAAACCAGAAGATGCCAACCCTCCACAAAGCCTCAGTGGATACATATCCAGTATTTATCCTCCTCCACAGCAGCTGCATCGACGTTTACGAAGGTCCCATTCCGGGCCAGCTGGATCTCTTAATAAACCAGTAGTGAGACTATCTGGACACTTAAACAGGTCTTCTCCAAACTCTGATGAAGATAAACCAGAGATTCCACCAAGAGTTCCCATACCTCCAAGGGCTCTCAAGCCAGATTACAGAAGATGGTCAGCAGAAGTTGCTTCCAGTGCATACAGTGATGAAGACAGGCCTCCCAAAGTGCCCCCACGAGAACCTTTGTCGCGCAGCAACTCCCGTACGCCAAGCCCCAAAAGCCTGCCGTCATACCTCAATGGGGTTATGCCCCCCACCCAGAGCTTTGCACCTGATCCTAAGTATGTCAGCAGCAAAGCTCTGCAAAGACAAAACAGTGAAGGATCTTCCAACAGGGTCCCTTGCATTCTTCCAATTATTGAAAATGGGAAGAAGGCCAGTTCAACACACTACTATCTGCTGCCTGAAAGGCCTCCGTACTTGGACAAGTATGAGAAATACTTCAGAGAAGCAGAGGAAAGTAGCTCTAACACAGAGGTTCAGTCCTGGTCTGGTGACTGCACAGCCACTTCAGCCCCAACAAAACTGGACTCAAAACCTAGAATGGACATAGGTGGTCATCTGAAACGAAAGCACCTGTCTTATGTGGTTTCTCCATAGGCTCTGGGAGCACAGTCTTAGCTCAGTTGTTCAGGATGGCACTGAAATTTATCATGTTACAAAGCTTTGAGGTTCTCAGATAATGAAGTAGGACCAGTTTGTCCTCCAAGAACTGGAAAATGGATGAAGTCCTTATGCTGCATATCTCTGATTTCTTTCTTAAGACTGTTTTTTGTCTAGCTATATATAGCTGGAACCTTACAAAGGTTGCATAGAAACATGGAGGGGTAGTAGTCACAGTTGGCCAGTTATATGCTACCTAGATGAATGTATTTGGTAGTCATATTATCAACAGAAAAAAAAAAAAATCAATCTGTCTTTACTTAAGAGTTACTTAGAAAGTTGCCAGCAGATAATGCAGTACAGTTTTTGTATCAGGCATTTCCAGAAAGTTGTGTTGGTTTTTTTTGTTTTTTCCACACAGTAACTGCTGAGAACAGACTTATTATCTTTGACTGGCATGTGCCAACCTGGTTAGAAGGTAACTGCAAGATCTGATAGCCACTTCAGGACTTGGCAAGCGTATTGGAAGTGTGTTTCAAAAGATGAATCTATTTTAAAACTTAATTTGACACTAATAGACTTTAAGTGAGTTAGGTTTTGTGGATTCTTTCAGTTGCTAGACACACTTGGCTCAGTTTTGCAGTTTTTTCCTAGGAGATATTTGGACCAGCTACTACTAAGTCTCTGCTGCTTCTCTTTTCATGCTGGATCCAAGGAAAGTGTGAAAGTGTCCTAAAAGTGGCAGAGGATATGAGCAACTTTACGTTGCTGTTTAGGTACATGCTCAGCTACAGTCTGAAATTCTGACTGTATTAGATACAGGAACACAGCACAAGCTGGTCTTGTGTTTAGGTTTCTATTCAGTATTTTAGGGGAGGAGGAGGGTATGAGGGGGAAAAAAAACCACCCAGCAACGTGATTCCATTTATGAACAGTGTCAGTCCCATCTCTTACTGCTTCAGATGCTGCTTTTTGCTATTTTCTCATTGTGCCTCAGCAATCCACTGAAGTTCACTGAGGTGTTGTCACATTTGTGCATTGGCAGTTTCTCATGCTCCTTTTGATTACAGTTATCTTCTTACAGATAAGCACAAGAGAAAGGGTGCTCATTAATGGAGGTACAGAATATTAATGTGCTCCTCCTAACAGAAATAATCAGGCTGTTTACAGTTTTAAACTGCTGAATGAGATGTTGGAGCTATTTTAAAGCTTAACTTTTTATTTGTTTTCAGTACAAACTAAATGAAGGTGAAATACATGCTATAGAAATGCACTGATATTTCTGCATTATGTACAGTATTGAATAATTAAAAACAAAAAAAAAACAAAAAAAAAAGAATTCACTTTGTATTTTGAATATTGTCATGAGTTTAATAAAGTTACTAAATATTTATGATACATTGGGGGTTTTTGCTTTATTGAATAGTGGATGCATTTGTGCATTGGAGTTCTGTGTTTACTGGAAAGTTCAAAGTGAATGATGTTAAATGTGCAACAAATGTGGAATTTGCCCTGCATTTAATGAAACAAACAAACAAAAAAAAAAATCAAGGTTTCTGCAGAAGTGTTCAATAACTGGCATTGCACAACATTCATTTTAATTGCTCCTTACTACCTGGTAGCATGGTGACTATAGTTTTGTGCTGGCAATAAAACATTCTGTAAGATTAAGTTATTTGGCCTATCATTGTTAAAAAACTTTCTATTTCCAGAGTCAACCTTGTGCAAAAAAAAAAAAAAAGAGGGCAGTAGTGTTCCTATCTTCAGTTTCTCACCTATTAGAAGAATTAAATTGTTTCTTTACAGTGAGGGTGCTAAGACACTGGCTCAGGTTGCCCAGGGAGGTTGTGGTTGCTCCCTCCCTGGAGGTGTTCAAAGCCAGGTTGGATGAGGCCTTGAGTGACCTGTACTAGTTGGAGGTGTCCCTGCCTATGGCAGGGGGTTGGAACTGGCTGATCCTTGAGGTCCCTTCCAACCTTCCCATTCTATGATTCAGGGTGGCTGAAGAGGAGCCACTCATTCTAAGAATGAAAAAAAAAGCTTGAGCATAGCATGACTTTTTTTTTTTTTCATGAGAGGAGAAAGATGCTGCACATACTCTTCATAAAGCAAATATAGTTAACTGTAGTATGTGAGCCTTGGATAAAGCCAATGAAGATAGGAACCACCACACAACTTTGATCTTTTAGCTGTGTGTGCAGGTAAGCACTTGTCATGATCTGGCAGTCTGAAGTCTTCACATTTTTTGTGAATGATCTTATTTCAGAACAAAGCAGGTTATCATTCTTGGAATTATGCTCTGGAAAAAAAACATCAGGTTTGTTTTTCCACAGTACCTAATTACTTGGCTTTTATTAGCTAGGGAGATTGCTAAGTTTCATTTATGTAGGTGCTTAAAAACCTACTGCTGTGCCATAACTGCTAAGAACCCACGCAGACTGTCCTCCAAAACATAAACAAGTTATCTAAGCCTTTCCAAGGCAGCTGACTATAATATTCACCCTACTGAAACCTCTGCTTCTCCTTCAACCCCTAGTTTTTTTCAGGTGGAAAAACCTCAATATTCACAACCTTACCCTTAAATCTAAGCAGCTTTAACCCTGCAACCCCAAAATAACTTCTGAGTTACACAATTAGGGCTGTAGCAAACAGCTCAACATCGCAGCAGATCAAAGCTGCAGTTTGTCAGTTGTGAGACTTTGGCACAGTGCTAGAGCAGGCTGCTCTTCTGCCCTTACCTGGAGCACTTGAATTTCCCCAACCCTCAAATCTCACTTCTACCCTTACTAGCTTTTGCTCTCAGGACATCGCAGAAGCGTGAGCAAGGCCACCCTTGGATGTGGAAATGAAGGGAGCTTCCCTATACAGATGCCCACAGTAAGCACCTTCCCTGCCTTCAGTGAGATGCTTTGGCTCAAAGCATTTGGGGGGAAGCCACGTGGCTAATGCACACACTGCAAAATGAACCCATCTCCATGGGCATTCTCTGTTCCTGAATGTAGAAGGCTTTGCACTTGGATGAAGAGAGCAGCCCTGAGGAAAAGGACCTTGGAGTCTGGGGTGATGAAAAGCTCAACGTGAGCCTGTAGTGTGAGTGCAGCCCAGACAGCAACTATGTGCTAGGCTGCAGCAAGAGCAGTGTGGGCAGCAGGGCAAGGGAGGGGATTCTGCCACTTTACTCTGCTCTCCTCAGACCCCACCTGCAGTCCTGTGTGCAGTTCTGGAGCCCCCAGCACAGGAAGGACATGGAAGTGTTGGAGCCAGTCCAGAGGAGGCCACTAAGATGCTGAGAGTGCTGCAGCAGCTCTGCTATGAGGACAGACAAGGCCTCTGTAGCCTGGAGAAGAGAAGGCTTCGAGAAGACCTGATAGTAGCCTTCCAGGATCTGAAGTGGGCTACAGGAAGGCTGGGGAGGGACTATTGACAAGGTCTGGGAATGCCAGGACAAGGGGCAATGGGTTTGAAGTGGCAGAGGGGAGACTGAAACTGGATGTTAGGAGGAAGTTCTTTACAGTGAGGGTGGTGAGACACTGGCACAGGTTGCAGCTACTCCCTCCCTGGAAGTGTTCAAGGCCAGGCTGGATGAGGCCTTGAGTGACCTGTTCTAGTGGGAGGTGTCCCTGCCTATGGCAGGGGGTTGGAACTGGATGATCCTTGAGGTCCCTTCCAACCTTCCCATTCTATGACTCTATGAAGTAAAGCTGTGAGCAAGCCATCACACCTGATGCCACATCTCATCCACTCTTCTCTTGGTGATAAGCTTCCTGTCCTATCTCATAGCATTTCATGACAGCCTGAAGCTACTGCTCAGTATTTGCACAAGGCAAGCCAAAGAGACTTCTCAAGAGACTAAAAGCTGAACACATCTTGGGTATAAAATGGAGGGGTTACCATTTCCCCAGCCCTACACCCTGGCACTTACTTTCACTTGCACTATCAGTTGAAGTTGCCTAATTCCTGAGCTAAAACTTTTTCTGCTAATTTACCATCAAGCCTCAGAGTTAAGATCTACTGAGTACAAACTATTTCCATATTTATAGCACTGAACAAGTTTAAAACTTTATAAAACATGCTTTTGAATGGCCCTTTCTGAAATTCCAAAAGCATGCAATACTTTATCCTACATTTTTTCCTCCCCCGCCCCAGGAGAAAAATGAGAGAACTGCATGCTCCTTTCCTTCAATTATTGGTATTGTCTACTACCCAAATATCAAAAGTACAATTAAGTTATTTTGTAGTGATGCTACTTTCCTACTATGTGTTAGCTCAATAACAGCACAGTCCTAAGTCTCCAGAAGTTAAACAATGAAACTGAGTTTAGTGCAACTGTTACTGATGTAAACCAGACTGAACCTAAATAGAAAATATAGTGACCAGAACTGCTTGGCTGCAAGCAAGGCCATTCAGACAAGTTACAGAGCTCATGTGCCTCTTTAGTATATAAGGAAAGTAATTTATAGGCTAATCTTACAGTATTTAAATAACTTGGCCACTTGCCCCTTAAAAATCTGAAGTAATAAGGATTCACTGAAGACTTGTCCCCAAATGCTCTACAATTCAGTAGCTGTCTCTAGGTGATGGTGATCAGGGATCCACAAAGACAGGTGGAACCCTTGTAAGATCCTACGCACCAGATCCCTGTGTTGTGAGGGACAAAGCCTGCATGATCCAAAAACGGTATTCTGTGTTCCAAGTGAGTAATTAAGGCTGTAGAGTTGTGGGAGAAGCTCTGCAAGTTCTGGCCAGAAGATACTTCTCTACTCATTCCCTGGCACATGATAAGACTTGTCAGGACACAACATGCTTTTGCAACAGCCTGATCCTATTTGAATATTTAGATCTTTGGCTTACCTAGGCAAGGCCTGACAGCTTGCCTGTGAGGAGGAAGCCCCTTGCCAGATAGATTTGACTGGAATAATCACACTTCAAAGCAATTATGACTTGCTACACCGAAGTCTGGAGAGGCAAGGAATTTGTGTTAAAGCAGGGAAGAAAGATGTGCATTTAGGTAAAGGCAATGCTTCCCACAGCCTTTTGATTCAAGTGGGCTATGCATACTGCTCACACAACCACCCAGCAGTCTCTTTCTTGCCTCAGCAGTGCCGTTGTGATGACCCAGCCACATGAGCGAAGGACCCACGGGTCCCGGTAGGTAGCCGTGGTGTGGCAGAGCAAGTTGTACTGCAAACAAACTACAGAGGGCTAGATCCAGAGCAGCCCTGCAGTGAACCCATGATCACTGAGTAGACCTCAATCATGTGGCTGGCAGCAAAGGTTGTGGGAAGGAGAGGTGGGGTGATCTCAGGCTCAAAACTGTACCACAAGCAAAATCCCACTCTCTTAAGTAAGCAGTGGGAGCAAGAAACATCTATCGCATCTGCCCTGTGCTACTTAGTGTTGCTTAGCACTGCCTGCTCCAGTGCTGGCAAAAGACCCCCCTCTCCTTAGTGAGTTTCACACTAACAAATCAGCTTAGATGAGGTGATCACAGGATGTCAGGGGTTGCAAGGGACCCAAAGAGATCATCCAGTCCAACCCCCCTGCCAGAGCAGGGCCATACAATCCAGCTCAGGTCGCACAGGAACACATCCAGACAGGCCTTGAAAGTCTCCAAAGAAGGAGAACTCCACAACCTCTCTGGGGAGCCTGTGCCAGTGCTCTGTGACCCTAACAGTAAAGAAGTTTCCCCTTGTGTTGAGGTGGAAACTCCTGTGCTGCAGCTGAGTCCAGCTAGTAACTAAAGGACAGGATCTTTGTCTCAGTATGCTTTTTCCTGAAAGAAAGAGGCTGCCTTAGTACCTGCTGACTTAAAAACCCCATTAGCTTAATTTCTCCATCACCTTAACTTGCTCTTAGCTAACATCAGGAAACAACACATAGCTGTAATGGGAGGTCATTAAAAAACCCCTCGAGACCATCAGTCTCTCTTGTGTCATAAGAGATAAAGCAAAGCAGAAAATCAACCTGATTTCAAAGCATGCTGATGGATGCCAGAATTGGATCCTGAAGGAATTTCCAGTTACCCCTGGTTGACACTGTTACTGTTAGCTTTCCCTCTTCTCCCAGACTGAAACAGACACACTTGCTACTGTACTGAAACTGCACAAGAGCTCTCACTGAAATTGCATTTCCTTCTGCTGCACCCTTGGTTTTGTTTTAAGCAGTCTGAGTGAAGCAGTAGGCTTGACACGATAAAGTAAAACATCCATCCAGGCTAGGGCAAAGACACACATTTTGCAAGGGTGGTTGTTAAAGTAAGGAGTAGCTGCTGAGGGTGTTCAAAGTGAACCTTGTTAGGAATTCAGGGTTGAGATGCTGACCAGATCAGTCACGGTGGAACTCCCACCCTTCAAACTTTTACAGACTATGGCACTTACAAACACTTTTCATAGCACTACAAACTGTATGTTAAATACATATTCTCTAGATGACCCCAAGAAGAATATTTGAGGTGGAGGTAACCAGATGCATCATTTTGTCTGCTTGTAGGGTCTCTGCAGTTAGGCAGCCCTGTTGCTTCTCTTTGTGTTGATTTGGTTTTGGTTTTTTATTTAAAACCTAATCTTTTATTTTCTTTATAGCATTCTTTCCAAAGCGAGTTACCTTTGCTTAAAACTAAAACCCCATAACAAACCTTCTGTTTCTCAGAGCTCCTTGGCACTGAAAAATCCAGCCTACAATGTTTAGTTATACATATTAATATTTGTTAAACAGCACTGCTGAGATTTCTGACTCCTGAGCCTGTGATTAGCATTTGTAAGCTGAAAGAGGTGTTACCCCCACCCATCCTGCGCTGTAATTCAGGCCTTGCATAATCCCCGCCCAAATGCCTATTTTCATCCACACAACTCATTATTTTTTCTGAATCATCTATGGAAGCCACACCCATGATTGCTCACAGACTGTTGCTATATTATTTGTATACTGGTATGCACCTTGATCCCAGGTTGTGGTTAATTTTGGAAGAGGTGTTAGGTATTCCAAATTTTAAGTGGTATGCCACTGGAACATGGGAACTATTACTGCTATTCATTTCCTTACAAAGTGATTCAGAGGAAGAGATGCTCCCTTCTCTGTTTAAAAGCTGCTGAAGATTAAAACTGTTCCCCACAACTTGTTAGCATGTGAAAGCCACAAAGGAAGAAGAGTGCAAGTATACTGCCAGAAAACATGAGAAGAAAAACCATGCCAGATTACCACCTGGCACCATCACCACTCTGAATCTGCCTGAAGATGCTAACCACTGCACGCTAAGCCACTGTGACAAAATACTATGAGACCCTCCACACATGAAGTCTCTGGACCAAGATAGGCCTGACACAGAAGAATGACAAACTCCTGTCCACCACCTACCCAGGTGACATATTGCTGTTACCTACAGTATTTATTTTACCTTTGTCAATGTGTTTACTGTGCTCACAACAATTTCCATGGCACAGTCAGCACTCCAGAGTACCCCTCTGGAAGGCAATTGGCACATACAAACAGCCCCATACACTTAGCAGTGTTTAGGTGTAAAGCTCTTGAGCAGCTTACCAGAAGAGGTTACTTCAGGGAAGAGCATACTAAGGACCATATCAGCTTATGCCATATTGAATCCAGCATCCATCTGCTGCATGGGAGACACAAGTGAACAGCAAGAGGACCTTTGTGAGGTTACTCACTGCCTTGCAATCTCTGTGTTGTCATCTACTGGCTATTAAGCAAGGTCCAGAGGAAACCTGAGACTCCAACCATATTAGGTTGCACTTGGTGACTTCATGTGTCGTCTATCATGTTGGCAAGTTATTCAAGAAAAGTTTTTCCTGCATCCTGGCTGCACACCCCTGCACTTAGAGCTTAAGCAATTTGAATTGGAATTGTGCTCTTATGATGCAGAACCTACATCACCCCAGCGCAGCGACAGGCACGTGGCAATGCAGAGGCCTCTTAACAACTCGGGGTGGAGATGAGATTACAGCACACACCCTGACACATTCTGTTGCTCCTGGAATTCCAGGATAGCCTAAACTGCTTTTGCTGGTGGGAGGGAGGGCTGTCTTTTCAGAGTATCTTCTCATCGTGCTGAAAAAAACCCAATGAACTGAAGCGGTCACCTCATGAAAGCCTGTCCAAGACAAACTTCTAAAACTGGATGGCAGCGAGGCAAGTACCAGTGAGCTCCTCCCTTAATACAAAGTCTGATGGAGAACTGCCATGGGGGTCTGAAGAGGAAGGGCAAGCCTGGACGATGAACTGTTTAGCTTCCAGTTAAATGGTTTACTCCTAGTGTTCCATTAAAGACTGTCAGTCCAAATACACATGGCTTTAAGGACGAGGAGATCACACTAGGCCATTTTCTTCTGCAGGATTCATCAGCTATATGGTGCCCTGTGCCAGATGCAGCAAACGGTGGTGTTTGTGGGAACACCCAAGGCTTCGGTGGCTCCCCAGGTCACCTCTCCCCTGGAGAAGTACACTACCAGCCCACCCAGACAGAGCCAGCAGGCACAGCCATTGCTTAGCACATGGGACACGAGGGTTAGCTCAGGGCTGCTCAGCCTCTCAGGCTGCTAACCACCTAAGGAGCAGCTGCAAGCTGCTCTGGACATGCTGCCGCTCCCAGGCCACACTTCTCTTGTCATCTGAGCTTCATCAGACCAACCTGAGCAGAGCATTCCTGCTCGATAAGGCAGGATGCTATTGCATGCCCCAGAGCCGTGCAAGGCAGAAGGTGCCCGGTTTACAGTTAAAGCTTTTCGATGGGCCACTCGGTCACACACAAAGGAGTGTCGAGCACAGCTTTGAGGCGGAACCCTGGCGAGCCCAAGGCCCGTTCATCGACAGCCTCGACGGCTTTGGCTCTGGACAGTTTGGTCAGGCCCAACACTAAACCCAAAGTGGCCCAGACCTTCGCACTCACAGATAGCGAGGCCAAAGTCCGCCGGCTCCTCCGGTAGCCCCGCAGGGACACCCGGGACAGAACGGCAGCTCCTGCGACAGCCGGGGCGGGAGGCAGGGAAAGAGGCCGGGGCGGGGGAGCGCAGGCCCGGAAGGGGGCGCGCTGGAGCTGCCAGCCCTGCCCGCGCCAGAGCCCTCATCGGGCGCCAGCCAGCCCGAGCGAGTCTCCCTCGGGGCTCGACAGTAACTTTCCTCTTTTTATCTTTAAAAAAAGGGGGTCGTTAATACTCTGTAGTTCTCCGAAGCCGAAGGAGTCAAAACCCAAACCTCACCGCCTAACTTTGCTCCAAGGGATCTGAACGCTAACGGCAAAGCCCCTGCCTTCGGGAGCCCACACAAGTCCCTAGAAGCTTCGTTTTCCTTCTGCACAACTAAGAGCAGGAAAAGTGCTTCTTTGCAAAACACAGTGGAAGTGCAACCGAGCAACAGATCAGATACAGCAGCAAGTCACTAGTGATAAATGCATCTTCTTTTGCTACTTCTCTACTAGCACAGCAGATTTCCCATCAAAAGCACATGTGTCAGTGCTGTGCTAATGACTGCTGCTCAGGGCAGCTGCTTCCAATCTGCCAGCTGCTATCCTTGCCTAGCTGGGGACTTCGGCATGAGAAGGCTTTTTCCATAAAAAAAAAATAAGTAATGCAGGAGAAAGCAAAAGCCTGAGGATAGAGGTGCATGTATGTGGAAGCAAGCAATGCATTCTCAGGAGAACTCATTACAACTTGGAAACGTTTCCACGTAGAAAAGTAGGCAGCTCCTCGAGTGTTCACAGCACTCACAGTGCAGCGTGTGCAATTTTAAAAGCGCTTTTGAAACTCCACAGAGACCAGCCTCCCAAAATAACGACTTGAAACTTAACAGTATGAAGAAACCAAACGGTCTGAAAAGGAGTTGTAACTCCAAACACAGAGGTACTGTCCACCAGGGAGCAACAGCAGCAGCCAAAAGCAGACAGACAGAGCCAAAAGCGATGCCAGCCAGGGCAGCACCCTACACCAGTGAGGGATACAGCCCCTGAGCAATGGGTACAGTACCTGAGCAAGGAACACCATGCAGGTCCTGCAGAAGCAACTTCTTCAGCCACCAGTTCTAGAGCAATAAGGCAGGTCCAAAACCAAATCTGCAAGCTCCCTGAGCAAGTCAAGCTCATAAAAAAGCAGAGCTGCCCCTGAGCCTCAGCTTATATGGAGCTCCTGAGGCCTGGGTCATGATAGGCTCTCACTGCCCACAGCTGTTGTTCAACCCTAAAAAAAAAAAAAAACAACAAACCAAAACCCAATCAAACAAAGACCAAACAACAACCTTGTTTCCAAGCTGTTTGAAGGAATTGTGATCACTATTGAAGAAAATACTAATTTTAAGGAACTGGCAGAAAATTTAGGCTAATATTTTAAAGACCTTGTCTCAAGCATGAGGTGCTGTAAGGTACATGACTTCGAAAGCTCCTAACAGAAACCTGAAAATGTACTCTGGGCATTTCTGGTCAGAATGCAGGAGAGAGGCTGATTCAGAGAGCTATCCATGGAGAACTTCACTGATGCTTTAGAAAGGAATTACTTCTCTTTGCACCAAGTCATCCACCACAAAAAAACCCTGCATAATTAAGGAAAACTCTGTTTGTTACTAGACTGGAAGGATTAAGTCACAAAATTACACTTTAAATTTATAATCTGTCTTAAAAATAAAGATCTTTAAATATCTGTGACTGTAGTCAAGAGTCAAAACTGCACAGTTAATAGTGGAAGAAATCTCTTAAATACTCAGCAGATGAAATTTTCACTGGAGAAGCACCACCAGAAACACTCTCACTTGCATTTAGGGGATTCCTTTGATTCAGAACAGCAGCTCTGTAAGATTATAAGGAACCCTGAGAATCCTGCCTATGCCAGGGGGTTGGAACTAGATGATCCTTGAGGTCACTTCCAACCTTACCCTTCTATGATTCTATGAATCTCAAAGGAAATTCTTTAACCATCAATTAGGAGAGGATGGTTGCAAGCTTTAGAGCTCTTACTGAAATGACTATGCACCTGAATTGTGGGCAAGTTCTGGCTGTGGCTTGGAGTTGTGGCCAGTGTAAAAAGTTACACCATTGGTACTTAGAGATCAAACATTTGCTCAGAAAATCATCAGGCCCCTAGTCCTGTTGGGAAACTTCATCCCCGAGGAAAACTTCAGTGTCACCATTGTCAGACCAGCCTCTCTAGACATAAGCCTGCTCTTTAGAATATGAGTGCTTGCATGACATCCTTGGACAACTTTTTAATCTCTCTACCATTAGCTGAACGGCCTTGAATTAAACTGTGAAAGGCAGGTCAGTATCTGCCAGACTACAGAAGTATCTGTTAAGGGCTGTAAACTCTACACAAGGAAGTACCGTTGTACAAAGGGTGTAATCAGAAGTTGTTGAATGAAGTTAAGCAGAAGGACAACAAGCCTGAGCACCCAAGCTTGCCTCTCAGTGATGCCCTATGGCACACGGAACAGTTTTGTAGAAAGCAAAGGTCCCAGAGCCACTAAAGAGGCTGCATGGCACACAGAGCACTGCAACATACAACTGCTTTGCTGCCCAGTGGAGACCTCAATGCACCTAGACAATACAGCCCAATTAAGCTACTTTAAAGAAGCTTCTGGAGCCTACTGTGTATGGCCAGCCAAAGTGTGCCCACAGAAAGACAAACCAGTATGCTGCCTAGTCCCTTAGCTGGCAATCTGCTGGTTAGAGTACTCAGGATACAGCAGACTTGGAATCAATTCCTATGCCTCTGGGCTTGCTCTGCATGCAGCACTCCACCAAGTGTCCAGAACTGCAGAAAGGCAGAGCTCCCTGGGCATGGAATTCAAACTTCTGGGCAACAACTCCCACATGACACCCTGGTCACCAAACTGATAAAAACATGGACTTGAGGGGAGGAGCAGCGCTGGATAAGGACCATTCTATGATTCTATGACCCTCTGTTTGCTGGGGATCTGAGATTTTTACCCATTAGCATTTATGCTTTTTTCATTTAAGCTTATTTCCCCTTTTGATTGCATGAACTGTAGAGCCTGGAGAAGCACCAACCCAGCCCTGCAGTCCCAATATGCACAATTCCCAGCTGCATAGATAAGAGCAGCAATTTTTAATTGAACATGTTAATTCCTTTTCTGTTTTCCTTTTCTAGAATGGTAAGGTTGGAAGGGACCTCAAGGATCATCTAGTTCCAACCCC